>OZ030010.1:95574313-95796813 GCA_964023405.1 Apodemus agrarius | reverse complement strand
CCAGGATTTGGGAGGCAGAGGCAGGCGGATTTCTGAGTTTGAGTCCAGCCTGGTCTACAGAGTGAGCTCCAGGACAGCCAGGACTACACAGAGAAACCCTGTCTCGGAAAAAAAAAAAAAAAAGACTAAGGCTGCCTTGTCTTTACCATGGGACCTGTTCTGTCCAAGGATAAAGAAATATCTGCCTGCTCCTTCTGCTCTCTGCAGCGTCTTCTTTTTCCCTCTTTCCCTCTGCATTCCGCACATAGCTCTCATAGTTTTCTTATGTAACCTATAGTTTCTAAGTTATTTCATCTTGTTCTCTCCTCCTGCTCTGAAGTCATAACAATGCTCTTATTCGCAATGCCTTTTCTCTGAAAGCTATGCCTATACTTCTAAGTTCTTGAGTTCAGTGCTGTCTAAAAGGTGTTCTGACTAAAAACTTCTCCTCAGTTCAGTTCCTCTCTCAGTTCAGTTCTTCTCACCTCATTTCCTCTCTTCTGACTCTTCTTTGTCCTCAGCCCTTAAACATTTTTCAGAATACATGATCACATGTTACAAAGTTTGTCACAAGTTCACACAAAAAGTCAAATCATAAATCGAAATAGAAGTTTAAAACAGAGAATGTTTACATGCATATACCCATTAGGAGTAATTATCTAGCTAGACATCCATCACCTGTCTCAGCTCTACAGATTAACTGAAGGTTTAAAACCATAACTAAATTTTATAATTTTTGAAGTTTTTTTTTGTTTTTGCTTTGGTTTGGGGTTTTTGTTTGTTTGTTCTCTCTCTCTCTCTCTCTCTCTCTCTCTCTCTCTCTCTCTGTGTGTGTGTGTGTGTGTGTGTGTGTGTGTGTGTGGTTATTCGATACAGGGTTTTTCTGTGTAGTCCTGGCTGTCCTGGAACTCACTCTGTAGACCAGGCTGGCCACGAACTCAGAAATCTGCCTGCCTCTGCCTCCCAAGTGCTGGAATTAAATGCAGGTGGCACCACTGCCCGGCATGAATGAAGTTTTGTATAGATAAACCCAGTCAATATTTTATCTTCTGTCCTAACACCTATAATAAATCATTTGTTCCCTTTTTATGACCTTTGGTTAATTGTTTTACAGCCTCTTGGAATGTGCTCTGAGTAAGAAAAAGTCTGGTTACCATCTAAGAGCAATTAACTGGTGACACTTGGGAGACTGGCAGTGTTCTCATTACAGATTTGAGTATCAGAAAAGGACCTAATAGCAGTCCTGTTATAAAAGAGCTTAATAGTCACAGATATAATTTTATGAATTCTTATAGGATCATTAAAACTTAAGTCATCTATTTGTCTACATAGCATCACTATAAGACAGTAGTACATCTTCCTGGATCTGCAGAGATCTGCTCCAAATAGGTGTGCTATTACTTATTGGTTATTATATATTTAATAATATCAGGAAAAGCACATTAATAGCAGGAATCTTCCCTAAAATGAGTCCCTTACAGCCTTGCTTAATAAGGGCTCACCTGTCACAAATTATGTAATACTCTGAAACAGGCCATTTCAGGATTATCACCTGCTAGTATATTAGCTTGTCCCATTATGGCTCCCGACAGAGCAACAATAATTAACATCTAATAATCAATCTATTTAAAAACATAATTACAGTGTGAACTTCATAAATAAACCACAAAACATCCACACAGTGGAATACTATCATATTTGCTAAAATGAAAATTTTGTATGCACTAAAAGAATTATCAATTACAAATTGAAATGAAAGCCTACTTATGATGATAGGTAGATAGATAGATAGATAGATAGATAGATAGATAGATAGTTATATATATTCTATAGGTTAAGCTGAAAGCTGGGCCAAGTCCCTTACAGTTAGAATGCATGTGTTGGGTGGTACATGTGAACCACAAACTAGACAGTAGTTCCTCTTAAGCTTAACTTTCAATAAGATCCAATATCCAATTTGTGTCACATAAAACTTTTTATCCTTATTTTTCCTATGCCTGTGACATCCCAATCAGAAGTTTTGTATATGTTCAAAGCCTAGCACTATTTTTTAATTATCCACATACCTTTTCTATTAACTATGATATAATGCAGGGAATTGGATTTCACACAAAAACAAGTAGGCATCCTGGATTGAAGAACAGATTAGACTTTAAGGAGACAAAAGGTAAGTGATACCAGAAAGAAACTTTAGCGACATGCAGAAAGATCCCATGGGAATTCAGGAAGGCACTGATAGCTATCCATTTGTGACAAACATTCTAAAAGTCAGAGAAGAAATGGCCTCTCTGCTCTTCTCTGCTCTAATGGCATACATATGCTCTTAACCACTGAACCATTTCTCAAGCTCCAGTTAAAAGATAATTATGTAAATGTCATAATAATCACAAGGCAAAAGAACTTATATTGAGGAAACAAAAGGTAAAAAATAAAGTCAAAGAATCCCACAACAAAAACAGTTAATTGAAGAAAATCATGAAGATATGAAGAAAAGCTTTGATATGGCCAGCTGTTACATTTGTCTGCAAAGCAACTCAATGTTGCTGGACAAGGAAATTCTCCAAGCCTGACCCCCGAGTATAGAAGATATGATCACTTCTTCTCTCCTTCCAATCCAATCCCCCTGTCTCACTTCCAGCTCTGAAGGGACCACAGGCTATAGCCAGCCCCTCTTCTCTGCTCCCATCTGACAGATCCTGCAGATTTCCTCCAACCTTCGTCTCCTCTCTTCCTGTTATCCCAACCACCACGTCTGGCAGGAATAGCCCAGGAACCTACCAGCCAAGCCTGCCAGAGAAGCAAGTAGGTGAGCTTCAAGTCTTCACTTTCTCTATTCTCCAAATTCAATCCCCAAGTCTCACTTTAATTTCTGTAGTATCCTACCTGTTGTGGTCTCTCTGCATTCTTTGTCCCAATTCCCAGGGAACTAAGCAGATTCTGGTGGCATACCCTGTTGTCACCCTCAGGTGGACTCCTTAGACTCTCCAACCTAGCCCATTCCCATTCCTAAGTGTCAGGACCCAACATCTGGAAATACATTTTACCAGAAATCCCAGTGGCCACACCTATCAGGATCCCAGAACTCCCTACCAGGCAAAACACACTGACCACATTCCTAAAAGCCAGTGAAGGTAACAGAAACCAAGAAACAAAAACACCCACCACCCCAAAAGACAAGACACCCAGAGTTAGAATGATCCCAAACCCAGATGCCTAGGTGCCAGCACAAAAACACACATAACAGCCAGGACAGTATGTCTCCACTAGAGCCCAGCAACCCTCACATAAGAGGCCCTTAGAAATTCGACATAGCTGAAGCACAAGACAAGGACCTTAAAATAGCTTTTATGAAGATGGCAGAGGATATGAGTAAAGCCCTTAAAGAAATCTATGAAAAAATTGCCTGCAGCTTCCCGCCCAGCTGGCGGTGGGGAAGCCGGAGGGTCACCCAGCGTCCCAGGTGCTCAGAACCATCCGGCGGCGGCGGCAGAACCAGGTACCCGACACAGCCCAAGCTTAAGACCTTCGGGGACTCAGGCCTGGAGTGGGAGTTGGGCACAGAATAGCGGGTGCACTCTGCACTCGCGCGGCGGACCCCGAGCTCCCTGCAGGCAGCTGCCATATTGCCTGCAGCTTCCCGCCCAGCTGGTGGTGGGGAAGCCGGAGGGTCACCCAGCGTGCCAGGTGCTCAGAACCATCCGGCGGCGGCGGCAGAACCAGGTACCCGACACAGCCCGAGCTTAAGACCTTCGGGGACTCAGGCCTGGAGTGGGAATTGGGCACAGAATAGCGGGTGCACTCTGCACTCGCGCGCGGGGCGGACCCCGAGCTCCCTGCAGGCAGCTGCCATATTGCCTGCAGCTTCCCGCCCAGCTGGCGGTGGGGAAGCCGGAGGGTCACCCAGCGTCCCAGGTGCTCAGAACCATCCGGCGGCGGCGGCAGAACCAGGTACCCGACACAGCCCGAGCTTAAGACCTTCGGGGACTCAGGCCTGGAGTGGGAATTGGGCACAGAATAGCGGGTGCACTCTGCACTTGCGCGCGGGGCGGACCCCGAGCTCCCTGCAGGCAGCTGCCATATTGCCTGCAGCTTCCCGTCCAGCTGGTGGTGAGGAAGCCAGAGTCAGCCAGTGTGCCAGGTACCCAGACCCAGCCGGAGGCCGAACCAGCCTCCCATCCAGCCAGTGGCAGGGAAGCTGGAAACCGGACCCAGCCAGCTTCCCAGCAGCTTGGGACCAGCAGGCGGAACCAGATAACTGAGATATCCCAACTTTAAGACCCCTGGGGAAACAGGATATCAGACAGCGAACCCTGAGCAGGAGCAGTGCAGAGCAGCCGCCCAACAGGCGGAACCAAATACCTGGGATATCCTGAGGTTAAGACCTCGGGGGACTCAGGCCACCTGTCAGCAATCTGTGAGCAAGAGCCCCGCAGGACAGTGATTCAGGTATCCCAGTCACTGGGAAATAGCCTTACAACCCCACAGGAGGGTCAAGCACCAGCTAGTATCTACAGGACCAACTAACACCAGAGTTAACCAGATGGCAAAAGGCAAACGTAAGATCGCTACTAACAAAAATCAAGGCAATATGGCGGCATCCGAACCCAGTTCCCCAACAGCAATAAATATTGGATACCCCGAAACACCAGAAAAACAAGACTCAGATCTAAAATCACTGGTCAGGATGCTGATAGAGGAACACTTAGATAAATCTCTTAAAGTAATACATGAGAAAATAGATCAAAAGCTAGAAGCCATTGCAAGACAAACACAATTAAATCCCAGATATCTCAACACACCAGAAAAACAAGACTCAGATCTAAAATCACTGGTAAAGATGCAGATTGAGGATCACTTAGATAAATTTCTTAAAGTAATAGAGGAGAAAATAGATCAAAAACTAGAAGCCCATACAAGGCAGACACAAAAATCACTTAAAGAAATCCAGGAGAATATAGAGCAAAAAGTGAATCCCAATAAGGGGGAGAAACAAAAATCACCCAAAGAAATACAAGAGAACATGGGTCAACGAGTAGAAGTCATAAAGGAGGAAACACAAAAATCCCTTAAAGAATTACAGGAAAACACAAACAAGCAACTGAAAGATCTGAGCAAAACCATACAAAATCTAAAAACAGAAGTAGAAACAACTAAGCAATCGCAAAGGGAGACAATGTTGGAAATAGAAAACCTTGGGAAGAAATCAGGAGTCATAGATGCAAATATCAACAATAGAATACAAGAGATAGAAGACAGAATCTCAGATGCTGAAGATACCATAGGAACCATGGATTCAACAATTAAAGAAAATGCAAAATGCAAAAAGCTGGTAACCCAAAACATTCAGGAAATCCAGGACACAATGAGAAGACCAAACCTAAGGATTATAGGGATAGATGAGAATGAAGATCTACAACTTAAAGGGCCAGCAAATATCTTCTACAAAATTATGGAAGAAAATTTCCCCAACCTAAAGAGAGAGATGCCCATGAATATACAAGAAGCCTATAGAACCCCAAATAGACTGGACCAGAACAGAAATACTTCCCGTCACATAATAGTCAAAACCCCAAATGTACTAAACAAAGAAAGAATATTAAAGGCAGTAAGAGAAAAAGGACAAGTAACATATAAAGGAAGACCTATCAGAATTACACCAGACTTCTCACCTGAGACCATGAAAGCTAGAAGATCCTGGGCAGACCTTATGCAGACCCTAAGAGAACACAAACTTCAGCCAAGACTACTATACCCAGCGAAGCTCTCAATTGCCATAGATGGGGAAACCAAGATATTCCACGACAAAACCAAATTTGCAAGATACTTATCTACAAACCCAGCCCTACAAAGGATAATAGGGGAAAAATACCAACACAAGGGGGGAAACAACACCCCAGAAGAAACAAGATAGAAACCCCATCTCATCCAACCCAAAAGAAGAGAACCACTCAAATACAAATAATAATAACAATTCCCAAAATGTCAGGAAGTAATAATTACTATTCCTTAATATCTCTTAATATCAATGGACTCAATTCCCCAATCAAAAGACACAGACTAACAGACTGGATACGGAAACAGGACCCTACATTTTGCTGCATACAGGAAACACATCTCAGTGTCAAAGACAAACACCTCCTTAGAGTAAAAGGCTGGAAGACAGTTCTACAAGCAAATGGTCCCAGGAAACAAGCTGGAGTAGCCATTCTAATATCAGATAAAATCGACTTTCAACCTAAAGTCATCAAAAGAGACACAGAAGGTCACTTCCTGCTTGTCAAAGGGAAAATCCACCAAGAAGAATTCTCAATACTGAACATCTATGCACCAAATGCAAGGGCACCCTCATTCGTAAAAGAAACTTTACTAAAGCTTAAAGCACACATCGCACCTAACACAATGATTGTAGGTGACTTCAACACTCCACTCTCCTCAATGGACCGATCAGGAAAGCAGAAACTAAACAGGGACACAGTGAAACTAATTGAAGCTTTGGACCAATTGGATTTAACAGATATATATAGAACATTCCATCCTAAAACAAAAGAGTATACCTTTTTCTCAGCACCGCACGGTACCTTCTCAAAAATTGATCATATAATTGGTCACAAGACAGACCTCAACAAATACAAGAAGACCGAACTAATCCCATGTCTCCTATCGGATCACTATGGAGTAAAAGTGGTCTTCAATAGCAAGAAGAACTACAGAAAGCCCACATACACATGGAAACTGAACAATACTCTACTCAATGACACCCTGGTCAAGGAAGAAATAAAGAAAGAAATCAAAGACTTTTTAGACTTCAATGAAAATGAAGGTACGACCTACCCAAATCTCTGGGATACAATGAAAGCAGTGCTAAGAGGAAAACTCATAGCCCTGAGTGCCTCCAAAAAGAAACTGGAAAGAGCATACACTAGCAACTTAACAGCACACCTGAAGGCGCTGGAACAAAAAGAAGCTAACTCACCCAGGAGGAGTAGAAGAGAGGAAATCATCAAACTAAGGGCTGAAATCAATCAAGCAGAAACAAAGAGAACCATACAAAGAATCAACAAAACCAAGAGCTGGTTCTTCGAGAAAATCAACAAGATAGATAAGCCCTTAGCTAGACTAACCAAAGGGCACAGAGATAGTATCCAAATTAACAAAATTAAAAATGAAAAGGGGGATATAACAACAGAAACAGAGGAAATTCAAAAGATCATCAGATCCTACTACAAAGGCCTATACTCAAAACAACTGGAGAATCTGGAGGAAATGGACAATTTCCTAGACAGATACCAAATACCAAAATTAAATCAGCATCAAGTAGACCAGCTAAACAGTCCCATAACCCTTAAAGAAATAGAAGGGGTTATAGAAAGCCTCCCAACCAAAAAAAGTACGGGACCAGATGGTTTTAGTGCAGAATTCTACCAGACCTTCAAAGAAGACTTAACACCAATACTCTTCAAACTATTCCACAAAATAGAGACAGAAGGGACACTGCCCAACTCATTCTTCGAAACCACAATTACGCTGATACCTAAACCACAAAAAGATCCAACAAAGAAAGAGAACTACAGGCCAATTTCTCTTATGAATATAGATGCAAAAATACTAAATAAAATCCTTGCCAACCGAATCCAAGAGCATATCAAAACGATCATTCACCATGATCAAGTAGGCTTCATTCCAGGAATGCAGGGATGGTTCAATATACGGAAATCCATCAATGTAATCCACTACATAAACAAACTAAAAGAAAAAAACCACATGGTCATCTCATTAGATGCTGAAAAAGCATTTGACAAAATTCAGCATCCTTTCATGCTAAAAGTCTTGGAAAGAGCAGGAATTCAAGGCCCATACCTAAACATAGTAAAAGCAATCTACAGCAAACCAGTAGCCAACATCAAAATAAATGGAGAGAAACTTGAAGCAATTCCACTAAAATCAGGGACTAGACAAGGCTGTCCTCTCTCTCCATATCTTTTCAATATAGTACTTGAAGTTCTAGCGAGAGCAATCAGACAACATAAGGAAGTCAAAGGGATACAAATTGGAAAGGAAGAAGTCAAAGTATCATTATTTGCAGATGATATGATAGTCTACTTAAGCGATCCAAAAAACTCCACCAGAGAACTTCTACAGCTGATAAACAACTTCAGCAACGTGGCTGGTTATAAAATTAACTCAAGCAAATCAGTAGCCTTCTTGTACTCAAAGGACAAGCAGGCTGAGAAAGAAGTTAGGGAAATAACACCCTTCACAATAGCCACAAACAACATAAAGTACCTTGGCGTAACTCTAACCAAACAAGTGAAAGATCTGTATGACAGGAACTTCAAGTCCCTGAAGAAAGAAATCGAAGAAGACCTCAGGAGATGGAAAAATATTTCTTGCTCCTGGATTGGCAGGATCAATATAGTAAAAATGGCCATCTTGCCAAAAGCAATCTACAGATTCAATGCAATCCCCATCAAAATCCCAAATCAATTCTTCATAGATCTAGAAAGAGCAATTCTCAAATTCATCTGGAGCAACAAAAAACCCAGGATAGCTAAAACTATTCTCAACAATAAAAGGACTTCTGGGGGAATCAATATCCCTGACCTCAAGCAGTACTACAGAGCAATTGTGTTAAAAACTGCATGGTATTGGTACAGCAACAGGCAGGTAGATCAATGGAATAGGATTGAAGACCCAGAAATTAACCCACAGACTTATGGTCACTTGATCTTTGATAAAGGAGCCACAACCATCCGGTGGAAAAAAGATAGCCTTTTCAACAAATGGTGCTGGTTCAACTGGAGGTCAACATGCAGAAGAATCGAATTGACCCACTCTTATCTCCTTGTACTAAGATCAACTCCAAGTGGATCAAGGACCTCCACATAAAACCAGACACACTGAAACTATTAGAAAAGAAACTTGGGAAGACCCTGGAGGACTTGGGCACAGGGGAAAAGTTCCTGAACAGAACACCAATAGCTTATGCTCTAAGATCAAGAATCGACAAATGGGACCTCATAAAATTACAAAGTTTCTGCAAAGCAAAGGACACTGTCAGAAGGACAAAATGGCAACCAACAAAGTGGGAAAAGATCTTCACCAACCCCACATCCGACAGAGGGCTAATATCCAATATATACAAAGAACTCAAGAAGTTAGACCGCAAAGAACCAAATAACCCTATCAAAAAATGGGGCACAGAGCTAAACAAAGAATTCTCACCAGAAGAAATTCGGATGGCCGAGAAACACCTTAAAAGATGTTCAACATCATTAGTCATCAGGGAAATGCAAATCAAAACAACCCTGAGATTCCACCTCACACCAGTCAGAATGGCTAAGATTAAAAACTCAAGAGACAACAAGTGCTGGCGAGGATGTGGAGAAAGAGGAACACTCCTCCACTGTTGGTGGGATTGCAAAATGGTAAAACCGCTCTGGAAATCAGTTTGGCGGTTCCTCAGAAAATTGGGCATGTTACTTCCAGAGGACCCTGGCATACCACTCCTGGGCATATACCCAGAGGATTCCCCTGCATGCAATAAGGACACATGCTCCACTATGTTTATAGCAGCCTTGTTTATAATAGCCAGAAATTGGAAGCAGCCCAAATATCCCTCAAAGGAGGAATGGATACAGAAAATGTGGTATATTTATACAATGGAATACTACACAGCAATTAAAAATAATGAATTCATGCAATTTGTAGGTAAATGGTTAGACCTGGAAAATATCATCCTGAGTGAATTAACCCAATCACAAAAGAATGCACCTGAAATGCAATCACTGATAAGTGGATATTAATGAGCCCAGAAACCCTAAATACTCAAGACACAAATAGCAAGTCAAATGATTCCCAAGAAGAAGAAAGGAGAGGACCCTGGGCCTGTAAAGATTGCTTCCAGTTTAGTAAAGAAACCGAGGGGGGAGGGGGAATTATTGGGGAACAGATGGGGGGGAGAGGAACTATGGGAACTATGGTGGGTGGGAACTGGGAAAGGGGAAAGCCTTTGGAATGTAAACATAGAATATAGAAAATAAAATTAAAAAAAAAAAAAAAAAAAAAAAAAAGAAATCTATGAAAACACAAATAAACACTGGAAGGAAATGGCTAAAATAGTTAAGAATTGAAGGTGGAAATAGGACAAATAAAGAAAACTAAATCTGAGGGAAATCTGGAAATAAAAAAAAAGAAACTTAGGAATACAGTCAGGAACCTCAGAGGCAAGCCTCATCAGCAGAATACAAGTGATGGAGGAGAAAGAATGTCAGAAAATAAAAGACAGCAGAAGAAATAGATGTGCTTTAGTCAAAGAAAAATAAAATCCTGGTACAAAACATGCAGGAAATCTGGGAAACTATAAAAGGACCAAATCTAAGAACAATAGAAACAGAGGAAGGAAAAACCCAGGTCAAAGACTGAAGAAATATTTTCAACAGAACCATAGAAGGAAATTTCTGTAACCTAAAGAAAGGGATGCCTTTCAAGGTACAAGAAGCACTATTTGCTCTGCAGACAGATCTTGAAGATTCTGCCCATCTTTTTTCTTCTTTTTTTCTTTTCTTTTCTTTCTCTCTTTCTTTCTTTTTTTTTTTTGAGACTGGGTTTCTCTGTGTAGCCCTGGCTGTCCAGGAACTCACTCTGTAGACCAGGCTGGCCTTGAACTCAGAAATCTGCCTGTCTCTGTCTCCCAAGTGCTGGGATTAAAGGAATACACCACCACTGCTCAGCTACAAGAAGCACCAAAATACACTGGATCAGAAAAGAAATTCTCCTTGGCACACAATAATCAAAACACTAAACATACAGAATAAAGAAAGAATATTAAAAGCTCCAGGGGAAAAAGAACAAGTAACATATTAAAGGGCGACCTATCAGAATTACATCTGAATTTTGAATAGCCTGAAGAGATGTCCTGCAGACTCTAAGAGATGATGGATGCCAGCACAGATTCAAAGTTAAAAATGTAGATTGAAATTGAATGCTTACTCTGTTATTAATAGAAAGAAGGATAAAATTGTAGAAAAATGTAGAAAAAGATGTTAAAATTGAAGATTATCTTAGAAAATTTTATATAGATATAATAATGGTAGATATAAAAGTATTACTAAGTTGATTGAAAGTGGAATTATAAACATTTTCTGATAAAGTTGAAGATTTACATGGAAAATATTTCTGATAAAATTGAAGAAATATATAGAAAAGCATGTTAAAATTAACTATTTAATGGAAAATTATACAGATAAAATGGTAGGCATAAAAATAATTCCAAGTTGATTGAAAGTGGAATTATAGTTTTCTACAATATTATCAGAAATATTTTCCATGTAAATCTTCAATTCTATCATAAAATGTTTCTACCTCCTTTTTCAAATAATTTAGCAATGTTTTATATGTCTACCATTTTACTCTTAAAATTTCCATGAAAATTGTAAATTTTAATGTGATTTTCTATATATCTCTATTTTATCAGAAATATTTTCCATGTAAATCTTCAATTTTATCATAAAATGTTTTTACTTCCTTTTTCAATAAAAGAACATACTTTTCAAAAAACAGTGTAGAAAATTCCACATCTCACCTCACATGATGGATTAGTCAAAATTTAGGCCCACTAAAAACATCGATAAAAGTTACGTTCTGGTCACAAGCATGTGGTTTAAAAGCAACCTCAATGAATTTCATCTTTGGTCTAGACACTGCTGCCCTGCTATGGTTTGGGTTTGCCATGAATGTCTCATCTATGGGAAGAGTGGTATTCAGTGAGGTGGTGGCAGAGTGACCAGATCACCAGAGCGCTGCCCCTGTAAACCATCAACTTCATTTCTAGGGGACACCACAAGTTCCTTCATGAGAGCAGATGGCTCTCCACTCTGGCTTCCTGTCTTGCCCTGCCGTCTCTTCTTTCTGAGGTGCTCCATCCACTATATGTCATCATCATCAACTGCTATAATGTCACAGGAACAGAACAAAAGCAGGCAACGTGCACTTGAACTCCCAAATTTATGAACAAAAGACCCTCTTTTCTTTACATACTACCCAGGCTCAGGCATTTTGATAGAGCAAATGAAAATGGAATCAGACAAGTCCCAACCTTGACTATGCCTATGCAAATATTGTGAAATCAAAAATAAATACAAAATTAAGACTACTTCTTGTCACAGGATTTTAGATGGGAAAACCTGGCCAGAAGTATAATCATTTCTGTGTAGCCAAAATCTCCCATTGCACTTTATTTAAATGTGATTGGTCGGACACAATTTACAGAACTTATTCTTATATACTTATTCTTTTCCTTTTAAGTGTTTATAATATTTTATTTTATTCAAATAAATTTTACTGACAAAAATGAATAAAAAAGAAATGAGCTCTGTTGAATGCAAAAAACATCAATAACTAATATGTAACTTATGTATTTAAGTCCATTGATGTACACTAACAAAAATAACATGGCACATTTTCTTCCAGGAAATTGATGAAAGTCACAAGTATCCTGGACTTGCTACATGTTTTCTCTACATGTCATACCTTAGATGATCTCCCAGATAATGAGAAGAAAATTGTGCTGTGAACATTTCTTCTCTTAAAGATAATTGAGTTGACTAAACTTTTTCTTTACCTCAGGTTATTTTCAGCCACTTTCCATCAAGAAGTTGCTTTGAGCCGAACAGTGGTGGTACACACCTTTAATCCCAGCACTTGGGAGGGAGAGGCGGGCAGATTTCTGAGTCTGATCTACAGAGTGAGTTCCAGGACAGCCAGGGCTATACAGAGATACCCTGTCCTCACCAAAATTGCTTTGTTTTGATATTGACATATGAAAATCAAGTTCATACTTTTTACCCATTCTAAAAGATTAAATGGCTAGCTGGTATATCCTTATTACTTAATTTCTACCTTCTAAAAACCTCACTTTTAAATACACAAACCGTTTTATCATGAAGAAGACCTCTCTCTTCAATGCTATGTTATTGAATCTACATTCCTGCCATGCCTTCTTGGAAAGTACAGAAAAGGAAAGAAAAAAATTAAAAACTCCTTACTTGCCATGTGAAGTCTTAGGATCTTGCCTTTTATATTAATTCATTTTAATTAAAGAGATGTTTCTATCCCAGAAGTAAACATTTTTTTAAGGAAAAAAAAGAAGAAATTGCTTTGGGACCAAAGAGATAGTATAGTGGATGAATATGTCCAAACCTGAGGACCTGAGTTTGATCCTGATTTTTCAGAGCCACATAATCAAAAGAGAAAACTTACTCCCCCAAGTTGTCCACTGACTTCTACATGTGTGCTGTGCCATGCATACACACTACACACACGTTCGCACATGCACACACACACACACACACACACACACACTAAATAAACAAAGTTCTTTGCAATTATAAGAAAAAGTTAATAAGGATGTGATTGCAAAAGTACATTAATTTTGGTATCTAACCTAGATGCCCACCATATGATGTAGTTCACACACATAACGGCATTTCATTTAGTTTTAAACAAAAATGAAATGGCATTTTTCAGGAAAATGGATACAACTGAAGACCTTTATGTTAAGCAAAAGTAAAACAAGTACCATGTATTCTCTTATGTGCAGACTCTATATTTAAGCGTGCATACTCACAGCTGTGTGCATGTGTGTGTGTGTGTGTGTGTGTGTGTGTGTGTGCGTGCCTGCGTACTTGTGTGTATATGTCTGTGACAAAAAATAGCAAGGAGACTACAAGAGATCTTAAAAGAAGTTAGAAGAGAGGGAGCAAAGACATAGTGGTAGAGTGGGAAAATAGAGCAAATGGGGAGGGGAGACTATTTTGGGTGGGAGAAGGGGACTAACAAGAGGAAGGAAGCTGCAAGAGGGTAGTGGGTGAAATAATAAAGAATAACAAAGTATAACGGCATTGGTGTATGAAAAGCCATGATGAAACGAACTGTGTTGTAAAAGTAAATGTAAAAGTATGAATAAACTTTTGCTTTTAAAAATGCTTCCATCTGAACTTTTGTTCAATTTCAACAGAACTACAGGCTGGAAAATGTATTGGTTTGTAAAGCTATCAACTGACTTTTAGAAATTTGTTCAAACTGGACAAATGAGTATGTATGAATTTGTGATGTAGTTAACGAGTTAATTTAAGGGCAGTGAAACAAAAAGATAAAAACAGAACAAAGTGTTTCAGGGTCAAGAAAACTGTGATACAATAGTTAGGATACCAATTATAGCTGTTTGACACTGGCCAAGTGACTTTATTTTAGAACGAGTTTTCTTTAGGGAATACAGATAAAAATTAGTTTCTTGGATGTTGAGAGCACCATCATTGATGAAATGAAATGAAAAAAATGTGGAAATTCTGGTGTTTTCACTATATAGAAATGTATACATCTATGGACTTTAGTCAATCTTTCTCATCTATTAAGTGTGAACAAAAAGCATTATATCAGGCATGTGAAATATCTGTTATATTAATTTATTCTGCTCTCATCATTCTGATGCAATTCCCTCTCCCTTCAATCCTCTAAATTCCTCCCTCTTGCCCTCTCCTTTATCATACCCCCTCTGTTACCCTTCAGAAAAGAGCAGGCCTCCCAGGGATACCAACTGAGCAAGGCATAACAAGTTACAACAAGACTAGTTACAATATTAGGCTGGATGTGACAACCCAGTAGGATAAGAGTTCCAAAAGCAAGTGAGTCAGAGAGACACCCTAACTCCCACAGTTAGGAGTCCCGCACAAACACTAAGCTTAACAACCATAACATATATGCAGGGGACGTAGTGGAGATCCATGCAAGCTTCATGACTGCTGCTCCAGTCTCTCTGAGCTCCTATGAGCCCTGCTTAATTGATTCTGTGGGTCGTGTTCTCCCAGTGCTCTTGACACCATCTATCCTTAGGTTTCATTATATGTATGTGCATGTGTCCATATGGGAGGTATATACACTTGAGAAGATGTACCCAGAGGAGACTAGAAGAGGGCATCAGATGCTCTGGGGCTGGAGAAACAGGTGATTATGAGCCATATGAACTGGGTACTTGAAAATAAACTTCAGTTCTCTGTAAAAGCAGTGTATATAATACTATTGATTGCTGAACCATCTCTCTAGTCCCATACTGTTGCCACTCGAGTTGGTAGCATGAACCTGGGAGACTGGAACCTAAGATGAGGCATATGAAAGTGTCATGAAATAGCCAACTTTATTCAGGGCATCAGACAATTTATATTCTGACAGTATTCTGAAGGCCAGGCAAGGTCATGAGCAAAGTTCAAATGACTTTAGGCTGTATCCATTCACAGGAGCAACCCATGCTTGGAAACTTCATCTGAATAAAAAATAGTAGATGACAGGTGATCTGAAGCAAACTCACTCCTATTTACTACATATGGGAGGGGAACCAAAGCACATTCCAGGAACAGCCCATGTTATAAAGAAATAGAAGTCTCAATACTTTTGCTTGGAATTTTCTCACAAGCTCTCAGCAATCTCATACAGAATCATTTATGAACCATCTTCCAACATCATACATTGGACAGTTTTTAGAATCAGGAATAGAAAAAAATTCATAATTAAATATGGTTTGCAACATATTTTTTGTTTTGCCAAATGTTTTTCATTCTTCAAGCTACAGAGAGCAAGATCCCACTAAAGAAGAAAATAACTGGCTAGATATGTACCTAGGTGGTAGAATGCTTGCCTAAATACTCATGACCTTTGGTTCAGTATGAAGAAAAAAAAAGGATGATCAACTACATTTTTATTTTATAATAATACCGAGTAAGCTCCACTTCCAGGTGCTCTAACATGCCAAGGATCATAGGATCAGAGGTGAGGACAAAACATTTGTCTCAATGGCGGGAGTGACTGGGACCAGTGGGACCCAGGCACACAGGAACTCCACCAGACCAGTGGAGTGCCTTCCAGTCTGTCTAGGCCGGGGCCCTGAGCAGACCTTGGTGCAAACTCCACAGCTAGTACCACAACACCCAGAAAGAGTTCCACTCCCAGGTGCTTTTACATGCCCAGGATCTTGGTCACACCAGGATCTCAGGGTCCCAGAAGCAGCTTGACTCCCAGGAGCTCAGAAAAACCCAGGATTTCAGGATCATAGGATCCCAGAAACACAGGATCACAAGGACCACAGCTTGACACTGAGGAGATCTGACACAACCAGGATCACAGGAAGGAGAGGCTCCAGTCAGATATAGGGAGGGCAGGTAGCACTAGAGATAATCAGATGGCAAGAAGCAAGCATAAGAACAGAAGCAACAGAAACTGAAGCTACCTGGCATCATCAGAACCCAATTCTTCCACCATGGCAAGTCCTGGATACACCACCACACCAGAAAAGCAAGATTTGGATTTAAAATCATTTCTTGTGATGATGATAGAGGACTTTATGAAACACACAAATAACTCCCTTAAAAAATACAGGAGAACACAGGTAAACAGCTACAAGCCCTTAAAGAAAGGAAACACACACACACACACACACACACACACACACACACACGAACACGCACACGCACACCCTTAAAGAATTACAGGAAAACAAAATCAAACAGGCAAAGGAAATGAACAAAAGCATCCAGAATCTAAAAATGGAACTAGAAACAATAAAGAAATCACAAAGAGAGACAACCTAGGAAATCTAGAAAACCTAGGAAAGAGATCAGGAGTCACAGATGCAAGTATCACCAACAGACTACAAGAGAGAGAAGAGAGAATCTCAGGTGCAGAAGATACCATAGAAAATATAGACACAACAGTCAAAGAAATGCAAAAAGCAAAAAGCTGGTAACCCAAAAAACATCCAGGAACTCCAGGACACAATGAGAAGACCAAACCTTAGGATAATAGGTATAGAAGAGAGTGAAGATACCCAACTTAAAGGGCCAGTAAATATCTTCAACAAAATTGTAGAAGAAAACTTCCTTAACGTAAAGAAAGAGATGCCCATGAACATACAAGAAGCCTGCAGAACTCCAAACAGACTGGACCAGAACAGAAATACCTCCTGTCACATAATAATCAAAACCCCAAATGTACTAAACAAAGAAAGAATATTAAAGGCAGCAAGAGAAAACGGCCAAGTAACTTATAAAGGAAGACCTATCAGAATAACACCAGACTTCTCACCAGAGACCATGAAAGCTAGAAGATCCTGGGCAGATCTCATACAGATCCTAAGAGAACACAAATACCAGCCCAGACTACTATATCCAGCAAAACTCTCAATCGCCATAAACAAAACAAGATATTCCATGAAAAAACAAAATTTACACAATATCTTTCCAAAATTCCAGCCCTACAAAGGATAATTGATGGAAAACACCAACACATGGAGGGAAACTACACCCTAGAAAAAGCAAGAAAGTAATATTTCAACAAACCCACACAAACATAATTCTACCTCTAGCAACAAAAATAACAGGAAGTAACAATTACTTTTCCTTAATATATCTTAATATAAAAACTAATATTACCAACATATCCTAATCGATTGAAATTCAAAAATAAGCGGAATTAGAAATTTGTTGGCTGTGAGGCAGTGATCTCTCTAATTTAGTAATTAGAGAAATAGGTTCAATATTGTATAATCTATATATACTTTCTTCAATAAAAAATTTTATATATAAAAAATAATAATACCACATATTTCTGATTGCCAGTCAGAAGAGGCACAATGAAGAAGCATTTTGTTTTGTACTAAAGCAAGCTATGAGAGAGAATAAAACCAATAGTAGATATATAATTCAATAGAATAAAATGTAAAGCCCAAAGAGACAAAAATATTTGTTCTATTTAGAAAATGATTCTTTATTCCTTTGACCATGTTACTTATTCTCTTTGAGGCCCAGTTCTTTATCTTTTGATCAAAATATTTTTAAATGCTTATAATGGTGTAAGTTACCTTTTCCAATTACTGAGTAAAGCAGTTTTTCATTATTATTATTATGATGATGATGATAATGATGATGATGTGTTTTTGTGTGATGTGATGAGATGTGTGTTTAAGTGTGGGCACATGCATGCCAGGTATGTGAATATAGGCCAGAGGACAACCTTTGGACTTCAAGACTCTCTTTCCCCAATAGGTTCCAGGAATTCAATTTTGGTCACTAGACTTTCTTTCAAAGCATTTTTATATAATGATCCATCTAGCCAACTAAAGAAAATGCTTTTTCAATTATATTCTTATTAAACAATTTCTTTGACAATGTCTTACATGTATATAAGAAACTCATTACTCTTCCCCTCATATTCCACCGCTCTCCTCTCTTCCCTACAAGTCTTTTTCACATTCATGCCATTTGGTTTGTTTTGTCACTTACTGAGTTTAATCAGACCTGACAATATAAAAATGGTTTCAGAGCTGTTCATTGGAACTCGATGGGCATATCTCTGAGTATCCAACTGAAGACAATGTTGTTCCTCTCCCAGAATCAACTAGTAGCCATTAGTTCAGCAGCTGGAAATCCAACCTGACAAGCCCTTCCAAATAACACAGGATTGATTACTGACAGCCCCATTCATATGGCTGAATCATGCCCAGAAGATACCATTTCACAGCCTGTCTCCCTGTCTTCTGGCTATTACATTTTTGTTCCTTCTTCCACACTATCTTCTGAGCCTTTGAAGAGATAACTATAAATATCCCATTTCAGGCTGAGCACTCAATTGTCACTTATTCCCATCACCTTGAAGAGCCATGAGACTGTATTTACTGCCATTCTGTAAAGCATAGGCTGACCATAACATTTGTCTAAGGGGATAATCATAGATATTTAGAATATAATTTGAGGCATGCCAATTTAGCTTTTATAACAATAGTAGGTTCTCTCCCAAAGCCTAAGATCTATGGGACTATATTGGGTTTATAGTACCAGGTATTAATTCTCTCCTCTGGCAAAGGCCTCAAATTCAATTACAGACTAGTTGGTTTATTTTTATTTTTTTTGACGTTGTGCCACTATTGTATCTGTGGGCATATCTTTCTCGGTAGGTTGCCTTTGGTAGGTTTTAATCAGCTTAATGGCTCACAGCTGATTAAAACCATTGATAACATGCTCTTCTTTAACAGCCCAAATAGAAACTTCTGGCACTGAAATCTAGCCAGCAGAGTGGACATTTTCAACTCAATTTCATCTTGATTTCTCCATATCTTGCCCACAGGTAGAGGATATCTTCAGCAATAGGGTCTTATCGGCTTTTTCTGATTAGCAACCAAGAAAAGTCACAAAGGCCTACATTTGGAACAACTCAGAAGGAAGTATGCAGCCCCCGCCCTGGGAGGTTTTTTTCAATAAATGTGGGTTTTGGGAACCATGCAGCCATGCAGGATACCACTCTTTTGTTTTTTTAAAACTGTGGTGGTTTGAATAGATTTGGTGCCCACAGACTCATGTGTTTGAATGCTTGGCCCACAGGAAATGGCACTATTAGGCTGTATGGCCTTGTTGGAGTAGGTGTGGCACTGTGGGGGTGGGCTTTGAAATCTTTATACTCTATGTAGAATTCCAAACTCCTTCTGCTGCCTTCGGATCAAAATGAAGAACACTCAGCTCCTTCCCAGGCACCTTGTCACGGTAGAAAGCTCCTTCCCAGGTACCATGTCACGGTAGAAAGCTCCTTCCCAGGTACCATGTCACGGTAGAAAGCTGCCACGCTTCCCACCATGATGATACTGGACTAAATTTCTGAAAGTATAAGCCAGCCCCAATTAATGAAACCCTAACTAAAGCAAAGGCCATATTTTAAATTTTATTATTTTTTAGTTTTGTTAATTAAATAACATTATATGTGCACAATGCATTCTTATCTCCCAATCCCAACTCTCTCTTATCTCCTTCTCAGCTCTGCTAACCTCCCATTCTGCCATCTATTTTCTATGTTCATCATCACTGGTTTAGTTTTCTGACCCCCCTAAGCCCATGGTCATACAGATGGCTCTAGTTCAACTCATTAGTTAAATGAGGTATTTTTTTAAATTTAATTAATGAATTTTGTTCTTTGACAACTCCTAGTCTCTTCCACTACTTCCCCTCTTATTTCTCCTCAACCTGCACTAGCCCCTTTCTTCCTTACAAATCTTTCCATATTTCTAAATTGTTTCCAAATTCATAACTTTTCTTTGAGTGGTACAAATATGAACAAGGTTATTCACAGTGTACTCTTATGGACAAAAATCCCATAAATGCTCATCACCAAGTGCCTGATTAAATGACATGTGATACATTCTATATGAAACAGTATTTGTAGCTGCTAAAAAGCATTTTGTTTAAAAACTGCAAAAAACTGATGAGAGGAAATTAACCTAAGGAAGCAGAGAGTAATAGTCTGTTTATGGGCCAGAATATTTACTATGCTTAGATGCCAACTCCCGTTAAAATTCACCTATTGATTCAAGGCTATACTAATTGAATCACAGCTGGAACTTCTGCATAAATTGTCAAGATGAGTCTAAAATTCATATGAGAAATCACGAGTAAGAATAAAAGAACCTCAAAAAGCAGTGTTAGAAGCATAATATTGTGTCATTTCATGACATTATCAAGCTACAGTAATTGAGGGCTGGGGGAATGAATCAGTGGTTAAAGCACTTGTTGTTCAGGGTGAGGCCCAAGGTTTGGATCCTCAGAACTTGCTTAAATGCTAGTTAGGCATGGCAGCCCACCTGTAATTCCAGCCTTGGAAGGTGGAAGAGTTAATGCTCAGAGCATGCTTGTTGCCATAACTGGCCCTGCCAGCAAGTTCTCTCTTGATGGCCATGACTCCTTGAATAAAGTGGAAAAGCAAATGAAGACCCCCAACACCAACCTTAGACCAGCATACGAATGCATAACATTGTACACACACACCCAAACACATGCCATTACATAAACAAACATGCATATACAATTTTACATGCACCTACATAAAACAATGGAAAAAGAAAGATCATAAAGAACTGTAGCATTCCGTAGCTGCCAGCAGCTACTGCTCTCTGGCTTCCTGGAACAGAAGCTGAGGGAATGGATGGGGAAGTGGGGAAAAGAAATGAGAGCCAGGGAGACAGTATGCCGATTCCGAGGCTGAAGTTTAATGGAGGTCAGACCATTTAACAGTTTGGGTGAGCCCCTCCTCCCAGAATCCAGGGGGAGTTCTGGGGAACTGTTCTGGCTGTTCGTTGGCACCACTGTCAGCAGGTGGCCTGCTGGGAAGTCTGACTGATCAGCCAGGTGGTGGCTCCCAGGTGAAAGCAGAAAGCTGTATTGTTCTATAAGAACAAAAGGCCGGGGACTTTCACAGCTGAGAACTAATGATTAAATCAGAGATTCGAAAGCCCAGCTCAAATGCTGAGGGAGTGGAACAGTTACCCCTTTTCCATTAAATTTTAGAAAGAACCAGTGGATAAAATATCCATCAAAAGATGGTGGCCTTTGACCAGAGAAGGGAAATCAGTGGTTAAGACCGCCTTAAATATTATATAATGTCTTTTGCAGGGGAGGGGAATAGACTTCCTTATTATTGTTATAAGGATGGTCTCTCAACGTTAACCCCTATGCAGTCAGGTATGCTTCCAGGGAACTCAGAGCCAGAAAATATGATACTTCCCTTGCAGTGCTTTGCCTTGCACCTCTTGCTGGTGCCCATGTTTGCTCAATTAGCAAACACACATAGATTTGAGTTCTATGTGGCTCCCTTTTGGGAGATACACTGGTAAAGTAAATGCCCTGTGAATGTGAGCTGGCTGGCCTTCACAGCAGCCCACCTTTCTTGGAGTCCTGGGAGTCATTGAGCTGTGTCTGAGAGAGACGTGCTTGAAACAAAAAGAAGAGATTAAGAGGAAAAAAAAACTGCTTGGGCTGTGTCTAGAAGGCCCAAGATATTTAAGCTCAGGAACAAGAACTGGCTTGCAAATTAGCTGCTAGAGGACAAAGGTGCCTACTTTCCTAGTAAGGGAGAACTTTAAGAACACTATAGGATAGAGTACACATGAATTGCAATCACTGATAAGTGGATATTAAGGAGCCCAGAAGCTCTGAATACTCAAGGCACAATTAGCAAATCAAAAGATTCCCAAGAAAAAGGAAGGAGAGGACCCTGGTCCTGAAGAGACTGGATCCAGTTTTGTAGGAGAGTATCAGAACAGAGAAATGGTGGGGAGGGGAGGGTGATTGGGGAATGGGCAGGGGGAAGAGGACTTATGGGACATATGGTGGTAGGGGAGACTGGAAAGGGGAAAGCCTATGGAATGTAAACAAAGAATATAGAAAATAAAAAAAAAGAACACTATAGGATTAGTCATACTTACCAGCTGATTCAGGGTCTCTGTTTACCTGCCATACCTATCTTTCTGGCAGCCACTGGGCTCCATCAATTTTTTTTGAGAGAAAATATTAACAGAACCTCTTCCCCAAATTAAAACAGGGTCTGGACCATTCTATGTATTAGTTAAAGGGTCCCATTTAACCGTGGCATAAGAATTAGAAGTGGCAGGATGCCAATGGCGATCTGCTGCAGACTGACCTTTAGCAGCAGTTTGCAAGAAATTCAAAACAAATAAGACAAAAGTAAGGTGTGCTTTGGATCTAGGAGGGTACAGTTTTCTCTTCTTGTTTTAAAAGCCAATTTTTAAGAGTGTGATATGTATGCTCAACAATTCCTTGGTCTATTGGGTTATAAGGAATTCCAGTTTTATGTTTAATACCAGTTTCTTTATAAAATGATATAAAGTTATTGCCAGTGTAGGCTTAATGACTTTAGGTTATCCCATGGTATTAAAGGCTTGTAAACAGGGATCAATTATATTTTTAGAGGCTTCTCCCAAATGTAGAGAAGCGAAAAGAAATCCTGAACAAGTATCAATGCAAACATGTATATATTTTAATTTTCCAAATTCTGCATAGTGAGTTACATCCATTTGCCAAATATGATTGGGCATAAGGCCACGTGGATCAACCCCTAAATGTGGAGCTGGAGATAGGTAAGGCAGTTAGGGCATTGTTTCACAATCATTCTTGCTTGTTCCTTAGTGATTTTATGTCGGAGCCTTAATGTACGGCTAGAAAGACAGAACTTATTATGATCACGTCTAGCCAATTCAACAGGTTCTAAAACTACAGCCTACTGGAGCTCTGTCAGTGCAATTACTGCCTTCAGCTAAAGCTCCAGGAAGACCAGAGTGAGCTCGTATATGGCCAATATAGAAGGGAATTTTTCTAGCAAGAATGATGTTTTGCAATTGTGAAAACAAAGAGCCTGAGGGCATAGTAATATTAAATGTGCCACAGGTTTCTAATGAAGTGGCAGATTCTGTAACATACAAGCTAACTGTAGATTAAAAGTACTATTTATAGGCTGAAAAACATTTAATACCGCAGTCGGCTTTGCTGAGCTGAGCCCAGGTGTTTCTACAACCACCTGTTGATTATTAATAAGATATCTAGCTCTTCCTTTAGAAGAGCCATCCATGAAAATCAAAACAGCATTATACAGCGGCATAATTAAAAACTTTATTAATTAATCTTGAGGATAAAGGTTATCTATAGGTTCTTCAAATCCTATTTGAGCAAGCAACCAATCTGTGCCATGCTGCTCAGCCACGCATCTTGATCTATGTTAAAAGGTTGAATAATGGTATCTTGTTCTTTACCAAAATAAGTTAGTGCATGCTTCCTTCCAAGCACAGTTATCTAGGCTCCTGCCTCATAATATGGCAGGATATTATGTTTAGAAGACACCCTCAAATGAATCCACATAAGAGGAGCCTTTTGCCACAATACTCCTGTAGGTGAATGAATTGTTATAATTTTTCCTTTATATTAATTTTTCTAAGTTAGTTTAACAGTCTCCAATTTCTCTGTCCCACAAGTTCTAAAAGCTTGAAGCAAGGCAGTTTATTTAATCTGGAACATTTGACAATTAAAGTGTACTTAATATAGCTTTCCTGTTACCATTGTCTGGGCACTCAGCAAGCCCACAGTCAACATTATCTTCAGTACCACACCAATTACTCTAGAATGTTTCTGCAGCATTCTGTGGGAAAAAAAAACATAGACATGCCTTCTTCCCCAATATTAAGTCAGGATCATGTCATATGCCAATAAGTGAATTCTTCCATCTCACCTAGTAATCAGTATGCCTAATCATAGGATGCCATATACACTCAGCACGGAGTTCCTTGGCATCCACATTTTAAAATTTTCTTAAAAATATACAAGCATAATTTAAATGATCTGCACGGGGATACAATTTCCCCTCTCTTTTCCTTTTTTAAGAAGAGATTGTTTTACAAATTTTTTTTATATTACCTCGTCTTTGAGGATAATAAAGAATTAAATTGTCAAAGACATCTCAAATGTTTGATAACTTTTATTCATTAAATGGCCAGTTCCATCGTCTGTTTTAAGTTGGAACACCAAGCATATGCCATACTATAGGCAATAACTATGTAATTATGGAAAATAAACGTAGCATTTTTAGTTGCTTTTCCTGTTAGAGCAGTTGCAACTAGAAAGCCTAAAAATGAATCATTAGTCACATGCACATATTTAATTTTCTAAATTAGAAATATGAGTATCATTTATCTGTAATAATTAATCAAGTCCTCTAGAATTAACACCATTGTGTGGTAGAGGTAGAGATTGAGGACACCAAGAACAAACCTTTATAATTTGATGAGCACAAAAAATATAAAATTATTTTTTAAGCCATTAACCTTTTGATGATATAAAGAATATGTTTGTATGGGCAATTATTTTAATAGTGTGTCTGGGATACAAATTTTATGTGCCTTGCCTTAAGGGGTCTTTGTCCAGGCACCTTTTAAAAGATTAATTATATATAAGTATATTGTAGATGTCTTCAGACACACCAGAAGAGAGCATCAGATCTCATCATAGGTGGTTGTGAGCCACCATGTGGTTCCCGGGAATTGAACTCAGGACCTCTGGAAGAGCAGTTAGTGCTCTTAATCTCTGAGCCATCTCTCCAGCCCCTGGATCAGTTCTCAAATATCCAGAGGACAGTCATTTAAAGAATATATCTTTTTTAACTTGAATTACATTTGCATAAAACTTAAAGAATTCGCAGTATTAAAATAAAGGAACAATTTTAAGCATTTGTAAACCATAATATATAACTATATATATATTTACTATTATTAAAAGCTTGATTTTTAACATCTTAAAAATAGCCACTACAGCACCCAATAAAGTTATCATAAAAGCTTATGGTAGATTATATACTAATTTGTAGGGATAACAGATCAGAGAAGTTGGTAAATACTGTACTTTAATTTTTGAAATGTATATATTTTTAAACTATGCAAGAATATGAAATAGAAGATCATAGTGAAAGGATGAGGGTTGCAGGCTCACCCCATAACAGGAAATGTGTTTAACAGGAGATGTGTAACAGGAAACGCCTGTGTGACCCTGGTGTGACCCTGTGCATGGCGGGCTTTGCTGTAAATCTATAAAAGCAGTCCTGTTTCTGCCCTCGGTGTTCGTAGTCACCTACCCCGCGTGGGGAATGGCTGTGACCCCAGAACTCTGGAATAAAAATCCTCCTGCTATTGCATCAAGACTGTTTCTCATGAGTGATTGGGGTGACGGCTTTCAAGGCGTGGGGCACTGGGGTGCCCCTCCACCCCGTTTTTCTTTCGGGTCTTATAATAGTACATATAAAAAAGAAAGACAAAATAATTTGGGAAATGTTCATAACATAGTTGGGTAGAAAGAAGTTACAAATAGTACTACTTAAAATATGATTTATTTCTTGACTGAAAATAGTAAAACAAGTAACTCACTGGTCTTACATTTAAGGATTTTCTCTATTATCTCAAACTAGGGACTGTAATTTCTATGAGGAATGTTGGAGAAATCAGCCATACCCTCAACATGCTGAGAAACTTTCTGAAAAAACAGATTTCTAGAAAGCACTATCTATAGGATGAAACAGCAACCTCTCACCTTGGTTTCCTCTTCCTATATTCTTGAAGTTGCATTTCTGGGCATAAATCTCTCTGGTTAAGCTTATTCTCAATCTTAGAAAGTTGAAATACAGAAGAGGAACTGCCTATCAGAAATATCTGGCCTTTCATATAATATATGAATAAATTATGATTCATTTTAAATTGTAGTTATGATTTTTCAAGGAAAGTTTTCTGAATGCATGCTATAAAACAGTATATGGAATGACTCTGGCTCTCTCAAAAAAATACACACCAAAAAATAGGATCTAGCTTCACTTTCTTTATGACTCCTACACCTACATCTTACTTACACAATAAAGTTTTGGATACTAGGGGTGACCCTAGCTGAGATTCCTACCAGAGGGGGATATATATACAGAGCCATATTGGGGTGTCATGCTACTTGGTAGGAACTTAACATTGATCAAGGTGAACTTCCTCTCCCAGCCTTTGTTGAGCAGGGATTCCTGTGCTATTCAGGATCCTGCTTCACCTAGGGTGGAGTGCTCAGTGTGAAGTGAAGTTCATTGTTTCTCCAGGTCTACAAATTCCTGAATTAAGCAGGTGACCTGCCTAGCTGCCTGAGCAGTGGAGCTAAACACTTACCCAGAACTCACCCCGGAGTCTGGGGGAGGTGCTCACCCAAATTCTTAAATTGTCAAGACCTCCATTAAACTTGGGCCTTGATCAGCAATTGGGTTGTCCTGGCCTCTGTTCTTTTTGCTGCCTTCCATCTATCCCCAGCTTCTCTTCCAGGGACTCAGTTCACAGTAGTTGCTGGCAGCTACAGATATAGAAACTGAAGTGGCCACCTCCTGCAGCCAGGCAGGACTTCCAGGGGAGGGAAGGAGACATCAATCCACCCACAAAATCTTCAACCCAAAATTTTCCCTGCCTAAAAGATGTGCAGGGATAAAGGAGGAACAGAGACTGAGGGAATGGCTAACCAATGGCTGGCCCAACTTAAGTCCCATCTCATGGGATAGAGCCAACTCCTGACACTATTAATGATACTCTGCTATGCTTGCAGACCAGAACCTAGCATAACTGTCTCCTGAGAAGCTTCATCCAACAGCAGATGGAGGCAGATACAGAGACCCATAACCAAACATCAGGCTGAGCTTGTAGAGTATTGTGGAAGGGTAGGGGATAGGACTGATCGAGTAGGAGGGGATAAGGACTCCACAAGACCAACAGAGTCAACTAACTTGGGCCATAGGGGCTCACAGAGACTGAACCACCAACTAAAGAGCATACATGGGCTGGGCCTAGATACCCTACACATTAGTAGTAAATATGCAACTTGGTTTTCAAGTGGGCTCCAAAATAATTGGAGTGGGAGCTGTCTGTCTCTGACTCTGCTGCCTGCCTATGGATCCCCTTCCCCTACCTGAACTGGCTGGTTGGCCTCAAGGGGAGAGGATGTGCCTAGTCCTGCTGGGACTAGAATCCCCAGGGTGGGGACTCGCCTTCAGTGAGAAGGAGAGGGGCAGTGGGGCTAAGAATTTGTAAGAGTGGGACGAGGAAGAGAGGGGGATTGTGATCTAGATATAAAGTGAATAAAGAAATATATTATTGAAACAAAAGAAACTTGAAATACAGAAAATGGGCTTGCATATGTGAAACATACAGCCTTTCATGCAATATGTAAATAAATCATGACTCATTTAAAATACCAGTTATGATTTTGCAAGGAAAAATGAAAAAGCAGTTAGCTTTCTTTATGTATGCTATTAACATGTACAGAATGATTCTGGATCTTTGAAAAAAGGTACACACAGAAAAATAGGATCAAGCTTCACTTTCTTAACAATTCCTACATCTTCATCTTATTGACACAATAAAGTTTTGGAGACTGCTTTCTCAGATACTGCCTTGTAAAGTACATATATTCATTTCAGATATTCCATCAGACATCTAGCCAGACAAATGACTAGTTAACATGAATTTGGAGGGTGCCAAAACTTGTTAATCTGGTAGGGGACATTATCCATCAGAAAATTAAACTACTACTAAAACCAAGAGTCTCTCTGCTATCACCTAAAAGGGGGGAATGAGTGTCAAGATGGTATAGAGAGATGGATTCTAGTGGGAGAAAAGCCACCCGTGCCACTTGTGCTGTGAAGAGCTTGGGAAAAGCACTTATTGGTTATAATTATGGTAGGGAATGCTTAGAATGAGAGATAATAAAAATATGAGCTAACTAGCTCACAGGATCACCATAAAAGGAATAAAACTTGTCAAATATGCCAGTGTAAGTGTGTGATGACAACTAATAAGAAAAAAATACTTCCTTCTCATGCTTACCTTTTTCTTCTTTGATGTGACAGAAAAAGTCTAAAATTTGAATTTTAACTATAAAAGTAAATTTTAAAATGTATATATTGTAGATTTTGTGTAATTCAGGACCTGTTTTTATTCTGTAATGAAATGTTTGATGTAGTTGGATAAAAGGGGAAATAGAAATCATTCTTATATTTAATAGCATATAGTAACCTCCCTCCTTTTTGAATCAAGAGTGCACATTTGGCAATAGGCATATATATGTATATATTATATACACAAACACACAGTGTAAGTACCATCAGATATCTTTATTTGCATATGCCTTATTTCTGTTACTAGATTACAAGACCAGTAGTTTCTTTTTGTTATCTGGAGCCACAAACAGATCTAAGCAAATACTAATCCTCAAGACACTGTATTTCTGAGAGTTAGATCATAGTTTCCTTAAGTAAAATGTTAAAAATCTGCTAATCTAGATAAGATAGAAATCAATAAACTTTTTTTATCTTAAGATGTAATATTTATTTGATACATCAAAAATGTTCTAACTTTGAGCTAGAACCTGCCACAGGTAATAATATGTAAAAGATGTTAAGACAAAAATGTGTGAGCAGTAATTACCAAAATATTATGCAAAACTCTTTGGGCATGTACAGCCAATCAAATTTTGGACATTGTTCAGTGTTCTCTTTAATTTCTGGGTCACTTTACATTTTTTCAATAATCCCCTTAACTTCACGGAATATGGCAGTAAGAGTATTGTAACTCAAGTGATCAACTACTACAATTGAGCCCTTTCTAATATGCTCCTTTATGTTAATAAAGATGGCCACAGCACTAACAAGATTGGCTTTTGCCTCTTTTTGGTTAAAGATGAGTTTTAATGCTGCTAATGCCTTCATATTTATCATATCTCTGGCTGCCTTGGGATTTTCAGACATATTCAAAAATACTTTCAAAACAAGATTCCTAGTCTTACGATTTCCCTGGGACAGCAAATGGAAAAGCTCTGAAAAGTAGCTAACTACAATGTAGTGATGGACAGACTCAGTAGTCAGCTGCCCTATTATCTTTAATCCAGACTGCTGGCCAGGTGAGTTCAAGGGGAAAGATACAGTTTCTTTACACATATGCTTAACATGAAATTCAACCTTGTGTTGTCTGTCATCCCCAGAAGAATTCAGAGTAATAACAGCCTTTTTTATACTAACCTCAGGGGAAGAAAAACTGAGCAAGCTTTCAATAAGTGTCACCACGCCCACTTCATTAATGAATTCCTGGGCAAATGGATGAACTTTATGTATACCCATTGCAATCTGTGCTATTTTATGAATAAGAGGATCAGTAGTTGATTTAAGTATGTTAACAAGCTTTTCAAATTCAGGAGAATCCAAATAGCACTCCATTTTGCAAGGGCAAGCAAAGGGTTTGATGCCATTCTCTTCTCTGATCTTGATTTGCTGTCTAATTTCATCTAACGTCTGGATGCAAGGATCGGAACCAAATGGATACTCAGGTATAGGCTGTAGGCTTGAACGAGGACTCTTAGTACACACTGTTGAACTTTCCTCTTCATTTGAGGCCAGAACAATATATGAAGAGGACCTTGCTTCTGATGAATCCTGGGATCTATAACCTAACACTGCTGGAGTTACAGCAGGCGCTTTGGGCCAGATAGTTACCTCGGACCAGTCCTTTGGCCTATCTTTTTCATTAATTTCATCCACTGGCTGAGGTTTAACTATTTTGAACACAGGTTTAGGATCAGAATCAAAACCAGTGTCATCGCCTTCCCAAAACCAGTTCCCAATAACGTTCTCTTCCTCCTCCTCCTCAGCACCTGACCTAGACTTGTGGTTGGTCCTAGGTGTGGGCTCCTCAGCACGGGCCTGGATACTAGTACTAGGTTTATTTTCATAATTATCAACAGAATCATTACTAACTTCTTCTCCCTTCCAGAACCAGGAATTGATACCAGAATCTTCTCCAGTCCAGAACCAGTTATCACTACTGGGCTTATCTTTACGTGTGGATCTAGCAAACTTGTTCTCCGCCCTATGGTTGAAATCTGAAGTGCCTTTTACTAGAGCCTTAGATTCTGATCTCGCTCCTTCTTTTGTCTCAGCAGCTACCTTTCCCTTAGACCCTGCCTTCGGCTCTGCCGCTGCATCTGATTTAGAGGCTGCCTTGCCTTTCCCTTTGTCCCGGCTTTTGCCTGCACCTCTGCATGCATTAGCAGCCTCCCTCTCTGCCAGAGCTCTGGCTTGTGCATTTGCCCTTTTTTCTAGTTTAGCCTGTGCCCTACCCTTATTCTTTGAACCAGTCATAATTGAAGCACAGTTATATACACCTGTCCAGTCTTATCTTTAGTTCTGGTATCTTTACACTTGTTAACTTGGTCAGAGATAAACTTGGCAGAGTCAGCAATAAGTAACAACTGTTACTTCACTCGTTAAAAAAAAAAAATTCCCCTTTTTTGACATACAGTCTCTATCAATGATCGGGACAAATTAAAGACACACTCAGGTTAGGGAGAAGACGATGATTTCCAAAGGCAGACCCGTTGAAAGCAATCTTCTCCCAATCCAAGTCTACCAGTGGAGAAAGACCTAAGGTAGGAAAAAGAAAGACTTTAAGCGTCCTCCAACTTTGGTCTTTTATACAGACAGCTACACAGAAGGACATGAGAGGAGATTTGAATTATGGGGTTGAAGGTGTGGATTAGTAGAAGACTGCTATCTCATTTTACTTCTTGCGTATTTTCATCCAGCCCATTTTTGTCTCTCCACCATATACAACAGTGATAGCAGGTAAGATGGCTGGAGTGGTAGAAGCTAAGGAGCACCCAGCCCCTTTGGTCCCATAGTGGTACACACCATCAGGTACTTACAGGCTTTCAGAAAGGCTTCACTAAGCTGCACTGATGAGATGGGATTATTTCCTCCTTTCTCACTTTCACTGTTGAAAAGCCACCCGACTGACTTCAAAGGCAGAACTATAGACAAAAATACACATGGGATTAGAATTTTAAGTATTTGACAGACCTAAACTTGTATGTTCATGAATCTTAATACTTCCTCATACCCTGTTCTCTCTTATGGCTTATATTTCCTGGCCCAGTATCTGCTAACTACCTATTGACACAATCTTTGCTCACTGGCCTCCCATTCTCTGTAATGAATGTGAGGGCAGCAACGTTTGGAAAGCTGGAACACCTTGGGTCCAAGGTAAGATCTGCTTTCATCTGTGTGTGTTCATGTTCACATTCATAGTCACCTCAAATCCTAATAAAGTCTTGTTCTCTTGCTTACCTTCTAAGTGAACAACTACTTACAAGTCTCTACAGCAGCGATTCTCAACCTTTCTAATGCTGTGACCTTTTAAAGTCCCTCACATTGTAGTGAACCTAAATCACAAAATTATTTTTGTTGCTACTTTGTAACTGTAATTTTGCTACAGTTATGAACTGTTATATAAATATCTGATGTACAGGATGTCAAATATGTAACTGTTATGAAAGGATCATTTGATTCCCCACCCAAGAGGGGTCACGACCCACAGGTTGAGAAACTTTGCTCTACAAGAACCTAGAAAGAAACAGGTTTGTGGATAAAAAAAACCCAGAAACAACAACAAACCAACTAAAGGGATTGAGATGACAGAACTTCCCTGAAAAGGTTATAGCACATGTTTCTGTATATTCAAGGTTGTTAAATGTCTCCTACTTGTCAGTCCTGCCCCAATTAGTCCTCAGATGTGCTCAAGACCTGTGATCTGTCTGAATATGCATCCTCCTAACCCTAGTCATGCATTTTCCCATTCAGGGACTAAATTTCTTTCTCTGAGAAAAAAATACAGGGTATAAAAATAAATAGTGGAACCTATACAACTCCATTTGGGAAGAAGGCAGGGAAGCTAATGAATACAATAATTTCAAGGTCACGCTTGAAATACCAGCTTCCCCATGTACAGCTAGATCTTGCCTCATATGCTATCAATACCAGCCTTACCACAAAGCAGGATCCTCAGGAAATGCTATTCTTCCCACTAAAGAAGAGTCCTTTGGCCGGAGAAGAGTGGACCTATGGAAAGCAAAAGATACTGAGGCAAATATTAAGAATGTTGACCATGGTATAAAATTATTAGGTTTATGGGTAGATTTCCAAAACCCAAGTTCAAACCCCTCTTTTAAAGAATCAGGAACCAAGTAAATGATCTCTATCAACTCTCACATGTGACCCAAATGGCCTCCTTCAGAAACAGCATTTTTTTTCTGGTACTACTTCTATATAAAAACATGAGGGACTAGGAAAAGTGGTTGGGGATGATATATGGGGTCCCAGAAACAGACACTTAACTCTAATAGTGATTTCAAATCTTCCAAATTGAACACCCACCTGCACAAAACGTTCTCCTTTACTTTAACTCCATTCAAACATTAAAACAAATGTTCAACGTGAAATGTTGAGAAAATGGTTCCTGAATAAAAAAGATAGGATAATGTTATAATATTTATATAGCTAGGAGTTCTGTATATATGAACAACTCTTTCTCATGACCAGTTCCTTGCAGTAAATCAGGTACAAGAGTCTAGATACACAAGGCAATAAAACAATCCTGTATTGAAGGCAGATGAACAGCTCATTCTTATGTTCTGGTGTCTTCATAATTGCCCCTCTATGTTTCCCCTTCTCCAGAATGCACCACTCCTACCACCCTGACAGGAGACTTGGCCACCAAGCAGGAGCCTGTGGGAAGAGACAGCACCCACGATGCAAGACACAAGGATCGCTTTCTGGAATAAGGGCCCAGGTAAAAGGGCGACTCACCACACAGAGCTGAACCATTACCAGAACTGGCCACCTGCCCCCAACCCATGAACAGCAATCTCCACGGGGCACCATCCCCGGCTCCCGCGCCGCCATTTCTCCCATAGGCGCCTCCCCCACATCCCTTGCAGGGCCCAAACATCTAGAAGGGTCCGAGGAGGGGAAAAGCCTGAGGCGATCTGCTTCACAGGCCTCCAGACCCTTGGACTGTGGATACTCTGGCTGCCACCCTGTATCCGGGGCCCATTTCATGTTCCCGCCTCCTCCCCCCCACCGCCTGGGGTCTCCGGGCACCACGCACACTCCAGGGAGCAGCCGCGACCCGCTGGCCTCCACTGGACTGTCAGGGCTGGGCAGTGGTCCGCAGTGCGCGACCGCCCGGAGCCCTCGACTCACCCCCACTTGCCTGGCCAGGCGCACGGCCCAGGTCCCCGGGCTCCCCCGCGTCCCTCTCCTCTTCCTCGGTGTTCTCTGTCCTCAGGAGATCCTCTCACAGAGCCCCCACCGCTTTGCGCGCGAGTGGAATGGCAGAGACGTGTCCCGCCCCTAAGTCTCTGCACCAAACGGCAGGGGCTGCGCAGGATGCGGCAAGCCAGCTCGCCTGGAGGGTGTCGGGAAGGGGGCGGAGGGATACTGCTCGACGCCCCCTCCCGGACCCACTGTAGTTCCAACACGGAGTGGGCGGGGCCAGACAGCCCCACTCCTCTTGGAGGGGTGGGCTGCACCAGTGGGCGTCTGCAGACCCCTGGTCACCCTAACCGGAGACCACCACCACTTTTTTTTTTCTTTGACGCCACTAGAGTGTGAGGGATGGCTGAAATCTAGAGTGAGGGCTTTGGAGTGAGGGACTATGGAGAGAGACGGTGGTCTGGAGATGTGGAACAGGAGTGAGCAGCAGGAAGCAGCGGAGGGATACTCAGTGGCCCTGCACTCCTGAAGGAAGCTGGACACTGCAGCCACCTGCCCCTCCCTGCACTCAATCTCTGCTACCCTTCAGTTCTCCCTTCCTTTCTGACGCCAGTAAAAAGGAGGAGGGCTTTTAGTACTGCAGCTTGAGAGGGAACAGGTAGCCTAGCAACAGTCTGCAGAGAGGGCTCTTGGTTCTTCCATGTCTTTCTCTCACTGCTTCATGGAGTTCCTAGGGGAACAGAAATGGGAGTACCTTTTACAGCTCTCATCACTGCCCCAGGGTAAAGCAGACTTCTGTTGTCCCTGGTAAACCAACCAGAGCTCTGGGGCAAAAGCCACTTTGCTTCCTTTTCCTTATTTGGACTAAAAACTCGTTAGGTCACATATGACACAAAAGAACTGGATGGTAGGGTGGGAGTGGGTTGCAGGGGAGTAGGTGATAGGTCAACCCAAACATGGAATGTTTTAAGAAGCCTTAAGGAAAACTATCATGCAAGCAAATTTTAAAATATAATTTGAAGACAAAGTTTGAACAGAGGTACCCTGCATGGGTGGACCAGGCTGCTGCTCTCAGAAGACATGAATTATTAAATAAAAATCCAAGTACCAAATACTGCGTGTTACTGGTTAAAGAGGCCTTAGAGCAGTGGCTCTTAACCTATAGGTTGCTACCTCGTTGAGGGTTGAATGACCTTTTCACAGGGGTCACATATCAAATATCAGATATTTACATTATGATTCATAACATTAGCCAAATTATAGTTATGATGTAACAACAAGGATAATCTTGTGGTTAGAGGTCACCACAACACAAAGAACTGAATTAAAGGATCACAGCATTAGGAAGGTTGAGAACCACTGCCCCAGAGGCGCCTAAAATAACAAGCTATTGCCACATCCTTTGTTGCACACCATAACTAGCTATTAAGACTCCATTGCTGAAGAACCACACTTTTTTGCTGTAGGTCAAAAAATTCAATATTTTAAAAGATTTTAATTTGCTTTCTTTTTTTCTTAAAATCATACTTTATTTTATATAGTAATACAAGTTATATATTAACTGATGTAATACAAATTATGTATTAACTAACACTATAATAGAATTATTTGAATATAATAAAATTATTTGAATAGAAGTAGCTCGAAACAGAATAAAAGAGAAAGGTATCAGGTTATGTAATTCCTCTCAAGCAGGCAAAGTATGGGTAAAACCCACACTTTGGTAATGCAATAAATGAGACAAAGAGAAGGTAGTTTTAGGTAATAAGGAAAGGCAGAAGGTAGGCAAAAGGACACGAGTCATGAAAGAGGATGCAAAGCTATTCAACTCCATCATGCCACCCCACACACACACTGAAATGGATGTGTGAATTCAACTTTTTGTATAGTGAAGTAGAAAAACCCATTGTTTGTATCCCCAAAGAATCTTATATGTGTTACTCCTTTGAGGCAGTCATTAGAAAAGTTGGTCTGTCCTTTCACTCCATTCATAATTATAGTAATAGGAATTAGACATGACTAGTCCCTGAATACATGTTACATTGATCCTGTGACAATTTGTATATGCGTGGCTCAGGGAGTGGCACTATTAGGAAGTGTGGCTTGTTAGAGTAGGTGTGGCACTGTGGGAGTAGTTCTTAATACCGTAACTCTAGCTACCTGGAAGCCAGTCTTCTACTAGCAGCCTTCAGATGAAGATGTTACAGGATATAATGGAGCACACCTGTAAACCCAGCACTCTGTAAACGGAAACAGGAAAGTTGCTACAACTTGGAGGCTAACCTAGGCTATACAGTGAGTTCCAGATCAGTTGGGACTACAGAGTAAAATCCTGTCTCCCCAAATGGTTTCTTTTATTAACTGGTGCAAAAAAAGTTACAAAATATTCCTAAAGTATAAAAAAGTATAAAGAACAATACACTGTGTTTTGTGAGGTTGTTATTTGAGGGAGGGGGTGTTGAGCTCCCATGCTGTCATAGAACTTCTGATTCTCCTGTCTACCTGCCCCCTCCTCTGCTGGGATTACAGGCATGCACAGCCACAGTCTGCTCCTGTGTTTACCTTTATAATTGCATTCTTCCCCAAACAATGTACATGTATCTTAGTGTTTTGAACTTTGTATGAGCCTAAATATTTTGCCAATATTCTTTGCAATTTAGTTTCTATTAGTTATTTTTCTCCTTATCCAAATGTAATGCCTTACGAGGAACTTAAGGGACGAAGAGGGTTTATTCTGACTTGCTGCTAGAGGTGGTACAGTCCATTATGGCAGGTGAGGCATGGCAGGAAAAGCATCAATCAACAAGGCCTGTTGTTTCCACATTCAGGAAGCAAACATGATGCTGCTCAACTCCCATCCAATGTAACAGTCCTGCCCACCTTCAGGATAAAGCTGCCCACATCCATTAAATCTCTCTAGAAATGTTCTCACAGAAGCACCCAGATATGTGTTTCCATGGTGATTTTAAATCCCATCCAGTTGACAATGGAGATTAACCATCACATGCTTTTTCACTGAACATGGTACTCCTAGAGCTTCTACCACAGTTTTAAGTGCACCTTGCTAAGAAAGGACCAATTGTTTTCCCAAGAGCTGTCCAATTCACGTGCTGTCCAGTGTACTCCACAGCCTTGCCAGCACTTGAAGTTCTCATATCTCAGATTATTTTGCATATGGTTAACCACTTCTCTCCAAGTTATTTTGTTGAACAAACATGACCTCCTGAACTTTGAATCTGTTAAAACAAAGTCTCTACCTCCTTCTTCTGCAAGTGGCTTAGCAATGGCTCTTTGGTCTTTCAAATAAACTGAAAAGCCCCCCTTTGTCTATAAAGAGGAAGGTAATGAATACAAGGTAGGCTACAAAGAATATAAACAAAATGTTTCTGTTTACATAAAGTTCAAAACAGGTGAAGATTTAAAAATAATTTTAAATTACAATTGCATTCAACCTATAAATCAATTTGGGAAGAATTGGCATGTTCAAAACATTGATTTGGGGGCATGGAGAATTTTGGGTAGCAAAGGTAATGGCAACAATATATATAGAACTCTCAAAATGTTTTTGTAATTAAAGTAAGAATAAGTAAAGTAAAACCATACCCACGGCATAACCATAAGGCAGAGCAAAGCCTAAAACAGAGTCACAAGACTGGGCTCATAATTGATCCTTAGCAAGATAGAAACAGCTCAAACCCTGTCATTGGGAATAAATGAGCCATCAGGCTAAAGGCAGAAAGAACCAGAAACAAATAATAAATTCCAGAGATGACTGCATTTCTTCTTGGAATCATGAATCAATAATTCTGAGTCTACTTTCTGATGATTCTAGTATTGAACATGGATATAAATTCATGGTGGCCTGATGAAAGCCAACTTTCTCAATGAGAAAAAAAAGTTAAACATAAGGTAGTGGGAAGAGAGTTGATATGGACTCGGTGCTGTAAAATTAGAATTGGTGATACCAGGACCTGGAGAGGTGATTAAGAGAACTTGTTCTTGCAGAGGGACTGGGTTCAGTTCCCATCAGCCACATGGTGGTTGTCTTAGGGTTTTACTGAACAGACATCATGACTAAGGCAAGTCTGAAAAAGGATAACATTTAATTGGGGGCTGGCTTATAAGTTTACAGGTTCAGTACATTATCATCAAGGCAGGAACATGGAAGCATCCAGGCAGGCATGGTTTAGGCCAAGCTGAGAGTTTATACTTTCATCTGAAGGCTATTAGTGGAATACTGGCTTCCAGGCAGCTAGCATGAGGGTCTTAAGCCCATGCCCACAGTGACACACCTACTCCAGCAGGGATACACTTTCTAATAGTGCCACTCCCTGGGCCAAACATATACAAGCCATCACAGTGGTTCAAACCATTTGTGATTCCAGTTCCAGAGGATTCAACTCCTTCTGATTTCCAAGGACACCAGGCATGCATGTAGTATACATAAATACATGTAGACAAAACTCCCATAAACATTTTTTTAAATCTTTAAAAAAATAATCAGAGATATCAGTATGAACTCGTGGTGGTAAAAAAATATGATAGATACATAGATATATCTGTATGGAGTATAGATACACGTATGTGTGTGAGCTTTCCAGCACTATAACAAATATCTGGGATAATCAAGTTAAGAAGATTAAAGTTTGGTCTAAGCATTTACCATCACTGATAAGTGGATATTAATGAGCCCAGAAGCCCTAAATACTCAAGACACAAATAGCAAGTCAAATGATTCCCAAGAAGAAGAAAGGAGAGGACCCTGGGCCTGTAAAGATTGCATCCAGTTTAGTAAAGAAACCGAGGGGGGAGGGGGAGTGATTGGGGAATAGTTGGGGGGGAGAGGAACTATGGGAACTATGGTGGGTGGGAACTGGGAAAGGGGAAAGCCTTTGGAATGTAAACATAGGATATAGAAAATAAAAATTAAAAAAAAGAAGAAGATTAAAGTTTGATTTGGGTTTATGGTTGCAGCTTTCATCCACAGTTCACTAGCCTATTGTCATTAGAAGGCCTGTGGTAGCAGTTATATCATGATGGAAGTGGATGACAGAGCAAAGCTTCTCACCTCATGGCAACCAAGAAACAAAAAAAAAAAAAAAAAGAGATAAGAAGGAACCAAGGTGCTCGAGAGATGGCTCAGCACGTAAAAGCACTTGCTGCTTTTTCAGAGAAACCAGGTTAAATCCCATGCACCTACATGGCAACTCATAACCAAATGTAACTCCAATTCTAGAGGATCTGAAGCCTTCTTCAGGCTTTCATGGGTACCTGCATGTACATGGTGTACAGACGTACATGCAAGTAAAATGCCCATACACAGATACCTGACAAAAAACAAGGTAAGAGGGGAAGAGATAGTTTTGGTTCGAAAGGATACATACAGTCTAGCATAGCAAGAAAGCCACCGAGGCAGTAGCAATGCTTGGCAGTAGAGTGTGAGGCTGCTTGCTAACATCCAAGTGCATCTGGAAGCAGAAAGAAGACAGGAAGTGGGGCCAGGACTATGAACTCCAAGATCAGAGGGATCCACTTCCTCAGCCCCACCTCTGAAAGACTCCACAGCCTCCTAAAACAGCACTACCAATTTAGGATTGGGTATTCAAACACTTGAGCCTGTGGAGGATATTTAATGTTCTAACTAGAACAGGATTCTAAAAGAAATCGATAATTCCAGTAATGAAAGATAAGTAAGCTCAAGATGAGCATAGAAATAGAAGATTTTCCTCACTGAAAAAGGAAATAATGAGCCGGGCATGGTGGCGCACGCCTGTAATCCCAGCACTTGGGAGGCAGAGGCAGGAGGATTTCTGAGTTCGAGGCCAGCCTGGTCTACAGAGTGAGTTCCAGGACAGCCAGGGCTATACAGAGAAACCCTGTCTCGAAAAAAAACCAAGAAAAAAAAAAGAAAAAGGAAAAAGAAAAAGGAAATAATGTGTAAACCCACATTGAAACAGAGAGAAAGAAAGCTCTTCCTCACAGTAGAAGGCAAAATAAATGCAGAAGGAGTGATGGAAGTGGAAACTTGCCATTTTGCAGCCATAAGAGTAATGATTGGCTCAGACAAGAATAATCAACCTGTGAGAAAAACACTAAGCAGCTGCCACATCATGTTGCCACCAACAACGTATGAGAGCTTCAGTTTTGCTACATCTGCATCAACTTCCATTATTGTCTGTTTCATTTCCAGCCATCTTAGTTGGTGTGAAGTAGTGTCATTTTGCCTTTCCCTAAGAAGTAATAGTGTTGAGCCTCTTTGTGTCTACTCAATCACTTGAATTTCTTATTTTGAAATTTTTTAATTTATTATTTTTTATTGAATATCATCTTCATTTACATTTCAAATGCTAAAACCTTTCCCAATATCCCCCCTCCCCTAAGACCCCCCAACACCTCCCCCTCCTCCCTCCCCCTGCCTCCACATATATGCCCCTCCACCCGACACACTCCCACCTCCCCCCAGGTTTCCCTTTGTTCTGGCCTCTGTTGAGCCTTTACCTGACCAAGGACCATTCCTCCCACTGATGTCCAACAAGGCCTTCCTCTGCCACATTTTTGGCTGGAACCATGTGTGCCCCTTGGTTGATGTTTCAGTCCCTGTGAGTCTTGAAATCATTGTTCTTCCCATGGGGCTATAAACCCCTTCAGCTCCTCTGGGCCATCATCCAGCTCCTCCACTGGGGACCCCATGCCCAGTCCAATAGTTGGTTGTTAGCATCTGCCTCTGTATTTGTAAGGCTCTGGCAGGGCCCCTCTGGAGACAACCATGGAATGCTCCTTTTGGTATACACTTCTTGTCGCCATACTAGTGTCAGGGTTTGTTGACTATAGGATGAATCCCCAGGTAGGGAAGTCTCTGGGTGGCCTTTACTTCAGTCTCTGCTACACAAATTGTCTCTCTTATTGCTCCTGTGAGTATTTTGTTCCCTTTTGTAGAGGAACCAAAGCACCCTCACTTAACTTCTCCTTCTTCTTGAGCTTCCTGTACTGGGGGAATTGTAACTTGTTTATTTTGAGCTTTTGGGCTAACTTCCGCTTATCAGTGAGTGCATACCATGTGTGTTCTTTTGTGATTGGGTTGCCTCGCTCAGGATGACACTTTCTAGTAACATGTATTTGTCTAAGAATTTCATGAATTCATTTTTAATAGCCGAATAGTATTCCATTGTGTGTGTATGTATATGTGCACACACACACACACACACACACACACACACACACACACCATAGTTTCTGCATCCATTCCTCTGTTGAGGGACATCTGGGTTCTTTCCAGCATCTGGCTATTATAAATAAGGCAGCTATGAACATAGTGAAGCATGTGTCCTTCTTACATGTAGGAACATCTTCTGGGTATATGCCCAGGAGTGGTATAGCTGGGTCCACTGGTAGTACTATGTCTAATTTTCTGAGGAATCGCCAAACTGATTTACAGAGTGGTTTTAACAGCTTGCAATCCCACCAAAAATGGAGAAGTGTTCCTTTCCCCCCACATCCTCTCCAGCAACTGCTGTCCCCTGAGTTTTTCATCTTAGCAATTCTGACTGGTGTAAGGTAGATCTCAGTGTTGTTTTGATTTGCATTTCCCTGATAACTAAGGATGCTGAACATTTCTTTAAGTACTTTAGAGCCATTTGAGTTTTGTCAGTTGAGAATTCCCTGTTTAGCTCTGAACCCCATTTTTCTATATTCTTTGTTTACATTCCGAATGCTTTCCCCTTTCCCAGTTCCCCCCTCACCATATGTCGCATAAGTCCTCTTCCCTCCACCCATTCCCCAATCACCCCCTCCCATTTATCTGTTCTGCTACTCCCCTACAATAGATACTGGATCCAGTCTTTTCAGGACCAGGGTCCTTTCCCCCCTTCTTACGAATCATATGATTTGCTAATTGTGTCTTGAGTATTCAGAACTTCTGGGCTAATTAATATCCACTTATCAGTGATGGCATTTTATGTTTATTCTTTTGTGATTGGGATAGTTCACTTAGGATGATATTTTCCAGTTCCAACCATTTGCCTACAAATTGCATGAATTCATTGTTTTTAATTGCTGAGTAGTATTCCATTGTATAAATATACCACATTTTCTGTATCCATTCCTCCATTGAGGGGCATCTGGGTTCTTTCCAGCTTCTGGCTATTATAAACAAGGCTGCTATGAACATATTGGAGCCTGTGTGCTTGTTGCCTGCAGGGGAATCCTCTGGGTATATTTCCAGGAGTGGTATGGCAGGGTCCTCTGGAAGTGTCATGTACAATTTTCTGAGGAACCGCCAGACTGATATCCAGAGTGGTTGTACCAGCTTGCAGTCCCACCAGCAGTGGAGGAGTGTTCCTCTTTCTCCACATCCTTGCCAACACCTGCTGTCTCCTGAGTGTTTCATCTTAGCCATTCTGACTGGTGTGAGGTAAAATCTCAGGGTTGTTTTGATTTGCATTTCCCTAATAACTAATGATGTTGAACATTTCTTAAGGTGCTTCTCAGCCACCCAAATTTCTTCAGGGAAAAATTCTTTGTTTAGCTCTGTACCCCATTTTTAATAGGGTTATTTGACTCTCTGGAGACTAACTTCTTGAGTTCTTTGTATACATTGGATATCAGATGTAGGGGTGGTAAAGATCTTTTCTCAATTTGTTGGTTTTGTCCTATTGACTATGTCCTTTGCTTTACAGAAGCTTTGCAGTTTTATGAGATCCCTTTTGTCTATTCTTGTTCTTAGAGCATAAGCCATTGGTGTTATATTTAGGAACTTTCTCCTTGTGCCCATGTGTTCAAGATTTGTCCCCACTTTCTTCTATATAAGCTTCAGTGTGTCTGGTTTTATGTGTAGATCCTTCATCCACTTAGACTTGTGCTTTGTACAAGGAGATAAGAATGGGTTGATTTGCATTTTTCTGCATGCAGGTCTCCAGTTGATCCAGCACCATTTGTTAAAACTGCTTTTTTGCCGGGCGGTGGTGGCGCACGCCTTTAATCCCAGCACTTGGGAGGCAGAGACAGGCGGATTTCTGAGTTCGAGGCCAGCCTGGTCTACAGAGTGAGTTCCAGGACAGCCGGAACTACACAGAGAAACCCTGTCTCGAAAAACCAAAAAAAAAAAAAAAAAAAAAAAAACTGCTTTTTTTCCACTGGATGTTTTTAGCTCCTTTGTCAAATATCAAGTGAATGTACATATGTGGTTTCATTTCTGGGTCTTCAATTCTATTCCATTGATCTTTCTGCCTGTCTGCATACCAATACCAAACAGTTTTTACCACTACTGCTCTGTAGTAGAACTTGAGGTCAGGGATGGTGATTCCCCCAGAAGATCTTTTGTTGTGGAGAATAGTTTTTGCTGTCTTGGGTTTTTGTTATTCCAGATGAATTTGAGAATTGCTCTTTCTATATCTATGAAGAATTGATTTGGGATTTTGATGGGGACTGCATTGAATCTGTAGATTGCTTTTGGCAAGGTGGCCATTTTTACTATATTGATTCTACCAATCCATGAATATGGGAGATCTTTCCACCTTCTGAGACTTTCTTCAATTTCTTTCTTCAGAGACTTAAAGTTCTTGTCATATAGATCTTTCACTTGCTTCATTAGGGTCACACCTAGATATGACATATTATTTGGAACTATTGTAAAAGGTGTCATTTCCCTAATTTCTTTTTCGTCTTGTTTATCCTTTGAGTAGAGGAAGGCTACTGATTTGCTTGAGTTAATTTTATATCCAGCCACTTTGCTGAAGTTGTCTATCAGCTTGAGGAGTTCTCTGGTGGAAGTCTTGGGGTCGCTTAAGTATACTATCATATCATCTGCAAATAGTGATATTTTGACTTCTTCCTTTCCAATTTGTATACCTTTGACCTGCTTTTGCTGCTTGATTGCTCAGGCTAGGACTTCAAGTACTATATTGAATAAATAGGGAGAGAGTGGGTAAGCCTTGTCTGGTCCCCGATTTTAGTGGGATTGCTTCAAGTTTCTCTTCATTTAACTTGATGTTGGCTACCTGTTTATAGTATATTGCTTTCACTATGCTTAGGTATGGGCTTTGGATTCCCAATCTCTCCAAGACTTTTATCATGAAGGGATGCTGGATTTTGTCAAACGCCTTTTCAGCATCTTTTAGTTTGTTTATATAGTGGATTACATTGACAGATTTCCTTATATTGAACCATCCCTGTATCCCTGGGATGAAGTCTACCTGATTGTGGTGAATTATAGATTTGATGCATTCTTGGATTCGGTTGGCCAGGATTTTGTTCAATATTTTTGCATCAGTGTTCATGAGGGAGATTGGTCTAAAGTTCTCCTTCCTTGTTTAGTCTTTGTTTGGTTTAGGTATAAGCATTATTGTGGCTTCATAGAATGAGTTGGGTAGTGTTCCTTGAGTTTCTATTTCGTGGAAAAGTTTGAAGAGTATCAGTATTAATTCTTCTTTGAAGATCTGATAGAATTTCCCGCTAAACCCATCTGGTCCTGGGCTTTTTTTTTTTTTCTTGATGGGAGACTATTAATGACTGCTTCTATTTCCTCAGGACTTATGGGACTATTTAGATGTTTTATCTGATCCTGTTTTAGCGCTGGCAGCTTGTATGTATCTAGAAAGTTGTCCATTTCATCCAGGTGCTCAAATCTTGTTGAGTATAAGCTCTTGTAGTAGGATCTGATGATTTTTTGAATTTTCACAGCTTCTGTTGTTATGTCTCCCTTTTCATTTCTGATTTTATTAATTTGGATACTGTCTCTGTGCCTTCTGGTTAGTCTGGCTAAGGATTTATTTATCTTGTTAGTCTGGCTAAGGGTTTATTTATCTTGTTGATATTTTTCAAAGAACCAGCTCCTTGTTTTGTTGATGCCTACATTTTATTCTAAGAGTCTTGTAATTGTAAAGCTTACATTTGAATCTTTATTCCACTTTGAGTTATTTTTTGTAGGATGTGAGGCTCAATTTTATTTTGACAAGTGTATAACCCATTGTCCCTGCCCTGTTTGTCAAAAAGATATTGCTTCTTTCATTGAATGTCTTTAAAGCCCTTATCAAAATGAATTGGCTGTGGCTAGTACTTCATTATTCCTAGTGTCTCAACTGTATTCCAGCTGGTTTATAAATTTATCTTAATGTTACTACAATAAAATCTGGTTTTGTTGTGGTTTTGTTTTGTTTTGTCTCATTGTGTAGCAGCTGTCCTGCCTGTCCTGGAACTCACTATATAGACCAAGCTGGATTCATATTCACAGGGATCTGCCTGCCTTTCCCTCTCAACTGCTGTGCCACCACCCGATTTTCAATTTTAATTACTATAGCTTTATAGCGAGTTTTGAAACAAGGAAGAGTGAGGCCTCAAACTTTTTTCTCTTTCCAGATTAATGTGGACATTATATGGTTTGCTGTTTTCTTGATGATAACCATTTTAACTAGGGTAAGGTAGAATTTCAAATAAATTCTACACACACAGACACACACACACACACACACACACACACACACACACACACACCAAGTGCATGCAGAAGCCTTTAGAGATCTCAAGAGGTGCTGGATTCCCTGGAACTTGGGTTACAGATGGTTGTGAGCTGCCATGTCAGTACTGGGAACTAAACCCATGTCCTCTGCAAAAACAATCAGTGCTCTTAACTGCTGAGCCATCTCTCCAATACCTATATATATATATTTTTAAATCTGTCCTTAAATATCTTCTAAACTGCTACACTTTTTGAGACAGGGTTCCTCCATGTAGCCCTGACTATAGTTGGTCTTTTTGCTAATTTTTTGGGTTATTCTTTTTCCACCTTTCTCCATCCTTTTTCACCCTTTCAACCTTCTAACACTAGATAAGAGAGAAAAAAATGATAGTGAGGAAAGGAAAGAGATTCCTGCATAAAGACAGGGGTAGGAAAAAGGTCGGTGTTAATCTTCTTTAATTTTGTAAGTTTAACCTCCGCAGTCAGACTATCCACTTGCTTCTTTTGTTCATGACTACTTAACAAGTAGCAACAGACACTAACCAACAACTCACCAACAACTAACCTCTTGGGCCTCTAGCATTTATATACCCCCTAAAAATTCCCAGAATTCCAAATGTCACACAATTGCACATACTATTTGCATCTGGCAAAACCATGCCTCTACTAGAGCATGAGGCCAATTGTAGTAAGCTGTGAAGCAGCCCCCATATTCCCACACCTGGGATTAAAATGAAAACACATTCTTATAATATTTCCGTTTTTTTTTTTAAGAAACCAAAATTCCACAATTCTCCCTATACCTGGATGTCTTAGAACTCACTCTGTAGAAGAGGCTGGTCTTGAATTTAGAGATCCACAAGCCTCTGCCTCCTGAATGCTAGTATTAAAGGTATGGACCACCACTGCCAGGCTTCCACGGAAGCTTTTCATTCATATCCACTACTCTGTTCAGACATCTAATTACTTATATTGTTTGCTGAACATTATGTTCACAAAATTGTAATATGTATATTACACATGATTACGTATTTTATGCGCACACACACACACACACACACACACACACATATAAAATCACTACTTTGGGACAAAAATAAGATTCTCGTTATCCAGAAATGAATCCATTTGGTATTTCTAACTTCTGAAGATACTTGCAATCTAGGGTCATTTTAATCTAGTTCCAGGTATCAATAAAATAAAAGGTAACTAAAGTACTCTAAGACTCTCCTGCTAGAATCTAGCACCATCACCAACACCAGTGACTTCAATTACCCAGGCTTCTTCCAAGACAAAAATTGCTTCCTGACAATTTTCAGGACCAATGAGAGTTAAATTCTCAGTTGGGGGGCATTTGTAGGCTACAACAATGCCCACAAAACACATGTGGTACTCACTTGGAAGCATAAACACTTCGGGGGCTGTCAGTCCACGCGTGCTAAGCCTGCAAGTGAGACATTCTCCTTGAGGCCTGGTACTTATAGAAGTCCTCAGTAGTTCTTCGTGTCTTTGAGAGTGGTTTTGGAGAGGTTTAACTGTGGAGGGAAGGCCTACTGTGAATGCAGGGGCCCAGTCTCATGGGCCTGGAGCCAGACTGAATAAAATGGGGACAGCAAGCTAAGGCAGCTTAGTTCATTTCTCTCTGCCTCCTGGCTGCACGAGCAGCTTGTCATGGCACCTAGCACTGTGCCTTTTTGCCATACTAACCTGGATCTCTTTCTAAAACCTGACCGGAAGCAAACGTTTCCTTAAGTTGTTTTTTGTCAGATATTTTTGTCTCCGCAACAAGAAAATTAACCAATACAGGCTCTCTGATTTTTTAAGCCTTGGGCTTTGACATATGTCCCCATAGCCACAAGGCCACAAAAATAAAGGCTAAGGTCACCAGTGTCTGCAAATGTCCACAGGGAGAAGGTTAGATGTCTCTGGGTTCTAAGGACTAGGACTTCTTTCCTTTTTGCCATCTCATTGTTGAGCTGAAAAAGTTGATTTTAAAGTATTTCATTTTACATTTTACACATACATTTAAAAATCACCTTCACTCTTAGGTTTCTCATTACATTAAGCGTAGAGTAAGTTCTAGGACAGTCAGGGTTACAAAGTGAGATTCTGCCTCAAAACAAAACAAACCAACAAAAAACCCCACAAAACCCTAATGAGGCATTTACTTATTATATATGCCATTAAATGGCTACCCTCACTGGATAATAATCAAAGAGACATGGGGACTTTTTCCTTCTCCTGTATCAGCTAGAATTAAATTCAGATACATAGATGACAAAATGATAGTTTTGACCAAGATAGACATTTATATGTATTGTACATAATCCCCCAGCCGTGGCCTTCATTTTTTTGGTCCAAGATGGCAACCAGAACTCTAGGTATTAAATCAGAAAAGAGCTGAGGAAAGGGATGGAGGAAGGAGAAACATAAATGGTTAAGAACAGGACTAGCATGTTTTGAATGAGTTTCCCAAAAGATGTTACCCCAAGTTCTAGTAAAATCTCACCAGCCACATGGCCACAATTCAGCAGGAAAGGCAGCTCTAAAAAATTGTCTTATTGAGGCGGACACAGTCCTTAAACAAGAGCAAAGCTTTTAGGAAGATTGGCAACATAGCAAGTTCTAGGCCAGCCTTGAATACATTATTGCTTTTCTCAAAGAAAATTAACAGTTGCTGAATAAGCAAAGAAAGCAACTTAAGATATTCCTTAAACCTGGTGGTGGTGGTGGCACACGCCTGTAATCCCATCACTTAGGAGGCAGTGGCAGGCAGATCTTTGAGTTTGAGGCCAGCCTGGTCTACAGAGTGAGTTCCAGGATAGCCAAGGCTACACAGAGAAACTCCATCTTGGAACAACAACAACAACAACAACAACAACTATTCCTTTGTCAGTTTTCAAATAAGGACTGAGATCTGATTATAATTGTATGCTGGAAAAGTATGCACCAACAAAACAGGAATAAAAGTTCTAAGGAGCACAAAACGTGAAAAATGAGCATAGTCCTTGAACCTTCGTTACCCATGCTGAAGTCAGTTCTATACAGAAACTCACTGTTGCACACTTAGCAGGGTTATGCAGGAAGACCTCCGTCAGCAACCAGCCAGAGATACATAGTGAGAACACATCTCAAAATACAACTTTACTCCTGAGAGGTGAGCAATGCATGAGAATGAAAGACATAACAGAGAACTTGGAGAACATTATTACTCTCTTTGTACGGTAAGTACCAAGGTGTCTACACTGCCAGTATGAGGAAATCCTTTTCTTGGAATCTGTGTATTTAAACATGCTAATGTTGTCTTGTGTTCTTTTACTATAAAAGTCTTATAATTTTATAAGGGGAGTTACAGTAATCAGAATACACTATATACATGCATGAAATGTTCAAAAAACTAATTGAATAGAAGTAATTTAAAGGTTTTATCTTTTTGTTGTTTGGAGGGGGTATTTTGCTACATTTTCATTCCTGTCTCTAGTTATCTGCTTTTTTTCCATAAAGTTTTTATTGATTTTTTTGGGGAATTTTACATCATATACCCTGATCATACTCACTTCCCAGTCCTCCCAGCTCTGACCCCACCATTGTGCCCTCCCTCATACCCCCCAAAAAAGGAGGAAAAAATAAGTTCTGCTTTGCCTACGTACTCACTAGAGCATGGTCAAACTCCCAATTGCTAGTCCCTTAAAGAAAACCTAGCCCTTCTCCACACCCCCAGAGAAGCTATCAATTGGGTACAGCATCCTTATTAAAATTTTTAAGAGTTCTCTTCGATGGTGTGATGGTTTGTATATGCTTAACCGAAGGAGTGACAGTATTAAGAGGTGCACCATGCCTGCCTGGATGCTGCCATGCTCCTGCCTTGACAATGGAATAAACCTCTGAACTTGTAAGCTAGCCCCAATTAAATGTTGTCTTTTATAAGAATTGGCTTGGCCATGGTGTCTGTTCAAAACAGTAAAACCCCAACTAAGACAGAAGTTGGTACCAGAAGTAGGGATAGGCTAGACCATGCTTTTGTTTGGAGAAATATGTATTTTGGGACTTTGGATTTGGAAATCACTGGAATGCTTTAAGTGGGGCTATCCTAGTAGGAATATAGAAAATGTTATGGCTCAGAATTATTTAAATTGTGTGGAGCTGGCCCAAGAGGTTTTAGTGGAGAATTTCAACACATGGTCTGGAGACTGTTTTGTGGTATTTTGGTGAAGAATGTGGCTACTTTTTGCCCTTGTCTGAAGAGTCTGCTTGAGGCTAAGGTGAAGAGACTCAAATTAAGTGCTTTGACAAAGGAAGCCTCAGAAAAACCCAGAGTGAGTTCCAAGACATCCAGGGCTATACAGAGAAACCCTGTCTCGAAAAACCAAAAGAAAAAAGAAAAAAGAAAAAAAAGAAAAAGAAAAAGAAAGAAAAAGAAAAAGAAAAGAAAAGAAAGAAAGAAAGAAGAGAAGAGAAAAGAAAAGAAAAGAAAAGAAAAGAAAAGAAAAGAAAAGAAAAGAAAAGAAAAGAAAAGAAAAACCCATCATAGACTGTTCTCTGGTTAAGTCTCAAGAAGAGCATTTTTAAACAAGCATGGCAAATTGAGAAAGGGAAAGTATAAAATATATGGTTTGAGTATTAAAGGGGCACCAGAAGTGAAATGGAACCTAATCCTTTGTCCTAAGAGATAACAGATTAAGGGATTTTGGGGCAAGATCCCACCCAGCTAAATGTAGATCCAGCCATGATAGAACATACCTTTAATCCCGGGAGACAAACCCAAGCAGATCTCTGAGTTCAAGGCCAGCCTCAGATAGAGCAAGTTCTAGGTGATGAAAAGCTTAAATCCAGGCATGATGGTACACACCTTTATTCATAGAAGACAGACATGCAGATCTGAGTTCAAGGTCAATCTACAGAGCAAAATCCAGGACAGCCAAGTTTAGACCGTGATGGAATTAGAAAAGAGGAAGCTAGTGATAATGTAATAGAACAAGGGAGCCATGTTCCAGCTCTGCAAGCAGCAGAACTCAGCAGCTTAGGCCATGTGGGTCTGGATTTACAGTGAAAAATAGAAAGGACTACTGGGACAATTGATGCTGGTCAGCTGGAACTAAGAAATTAGAGGTGATTCAGAAGAGACCAGCATCACTTAGATGAACTCTTCTGAATGTGTTTTCAAAGAGGCCAAAGAAGCTTTGTTCCAGAGATAGCCAAGGTTGTACCTCATGCTGCAGCAGGACTTGGCAATGTGTAAGAATCATCCAGGTGGTCCTGGTTTTGAAGGCATGAAAAGGTCATGAAGAACAGCTGAGGCGTGGTACAGTGAGAGGCCATGCAAGGCCATTGGTGAAGGTGCAGCCTCAGGTGTAGTTCACAGCCCAGGACTGAAGGGGTCAGGCAAAGGATTTGAGGCTTGGCACCATGAAGCCTATGAGAGGCTCTTGGTGAAGCCTAGTTGCCAAAGAAGACCCCAGTGTATCAGGGATGCCAGTACCATGGGATGACCACGAAGAACAGCAGCAGCAGTGGAGTAGATCAACCTGAGCTTAGAGTGTTACAGAGAACAGAGTTGGAGAAGTAATGCCAGCCCTTTGGGGGAACCCAGAATTATGTATGGATCCTTGACATTGAAACAAGAAGCTGTTGTTATATTGAAGCTGCCTTGGAGACCTCAAAATGTTAAAGATGCCAGAGCCACAGGATGCCTGCCAAGGAAAGCTGCTAACAGGAAGTGGAACTGGCCTAGGAGAAAGTAATTTGTTGCAGTTAACCAAGTTGAAAAAGGAGTGGATATCTGAAGACTGCTTTGATATCAGACATGGAGATACAGAGTTTGGAGTTTGCCCAGCTAGTTTCTTGTCTTTCTTTGGGAATTACAGTTGAGTGATTGGATTAATCTCAGAAGAGACTTTGAATTTTGTACTTTTAACATTGTTGAGACTGCTATAGACTATGGGGGCTTTAGAAGTTGACCTAAATGTATTTTATTATGCTATATTTAGGCATGGCCCCCATAGACTCATATGTTTGAATAAGCCTACGGAGGCCAGGGAGTAGTATGTGATGACTTGTATGTGCTTGGCCCGGGGAGTGGCACTATTAGAAGGAGTGGCCTTGTTGGAGTAGGTGTGTCATTGTGGGTGTGGGCTTAAGACCCTAGTCCTAGCTGCCTGGAAGTCAGTATTCTATTAGAAGCCTTCAGATGAAGATGTAGAACTCTCAGCTCCTCCTGCACCATGCCTGCTTAGATGCTGCCATGCTTCTGCCTTGATGATAATGGACTGAACCCTCTGAACCTGTAAGCCAGCCCCAATTAATTGTTGTCCTTATAAGAGTTGCCTTGGTCTTGGTATCTGTTCATAGCAGTAAAACCTTAGATAGATAGATAAGATAGATCCCATTCAATAAACCAATCTTGAACTGACCAGGAAACTTCCTGCTAGACAGATTTTGCAGTGTTGGAAAGCACTATGTAGGCTGCTGGGGAAGAAATGACAACAGTGGTCTTGCCTAGTGCTGAACCATACAATCCTGACCCACCAGGCAAGATGTGGCCCTTGGTGCAATAGTGGTAGGACCGTTATGAGGCTAAAAATGTGGCTTCTATTTGAATTTGTCATTTAATCCATCAGAGAGATTTCATGCCTGGCATTGTATATACATAATTAAATATCCATCATAGATCCTAGGATAAAACCTGATATTTTTATTTCGACAAATGGTTATGAAATCAAACAGCTTTCTAAATATTTATGGTTATACTCAAAGATTTATGCTTTTCATTTTGTTTGTTTGTTCTTGTTTTCTCGAGGTAGTGTTTCCCTATGTAGCCCTGGATGGCCTGGAACTCACTCTGTAGGCCAGGCTTGCCTTGAACTCACAGATTTGCTTGACTTTGCCTCACTAGTGCTGGGTGTGTACCACTGTCCATTGATTTGTGCTGTTCTTAATCTTGGTCAGAGAAGCTTCATTTGGGAACAAGCAGTGGCTAATGCAGAAATTCATAATTAATTAAAACAATTAATTAAAATTAAAATAATTAGTTAAATGCTAAGAATAAATGTAACTGCTTAACCCTAAATTGATATCTATATCAGTCTTCCCATAACATCAGACTAATGGAACATTACAGTAGTGGAAGCAGAAGATGAGTATGAGGTGGAAACTGGGAAGGAATACTATAAAATGCTCTCTGTCTCCTGAATATGACATGGACTCCTGTCACAGTACCTATGGTTTTTTGCACAAGATCTGTACAAGACTAATACAGTTAAAATTCAAGCATAAATTCCAAAGATTGTTCACACCATCTCCACACGCTCAGGCCTAATCCAGGATGCATATGTCACACACCTGCCTTGCTCTTCAGAACCTCACCAGTGAGTATCATGCCCATACTCTCTGGCCTAGATACAGATATGCTGCTCCTGCACCAGCCCAATCTGAGGTAAGCTAGAAAAATGACACCAGACAAACAACCTATGAAACAAGTCCATGTACAAAGTCATATCACAAAACATGAACAATATGAAAGACTAAGAGATAGAAACATTGATGAGAACTCAACCTGAGATAAAGGTGGAATTGAAAATCTCAATAAGCCAATTACAGAATGCAGGTGTAGGCTTTACAAGCACAATGAATCAAGTAGAAAGAAACCACAGGGGAAAACACACAGAAGACCATGAGAAGACAAAAATCTCTCAATAATGAGCATAGAGGAGAAGAATCCCAGGTTAAAGGCATAGAACAGACCTCCAATAGGATTATAGAAGAAAATTCTCCAAATACCCATACCTATACAAGAAGCTGAGAGAGTACCAACTAGACAGGACTAGACACTAAATGCCCCATGACATAGTTAAAACATACATTATTTACTATAAATACTCAATAATCTATAAATAGAGGATATGAGAGCTGCAAAAGAAAAGACATAAGTCATTCATATATATATATATATATATATATATATATATATATATATATATACGTGTGTGTGTGTGTGTGTGTGTGTGTGTGTATACATATATATATCCAAAAAGCAGCTACTTACTCACTGGGAAAAATTAAAGCCAGAGTAGCACGGAGTAATATACTCCAAGTTCTAAAAGGCCAGTGACATCAACTTAGACTACTTACCCAGAAAAATTATATTTGGCATAGTTGAATATCAAAAATATCTTCTCATGATATAAATATGCTTAAAAATATGTCTATCAATCCAGCCCTATTAGAGAATACTGGAAGCAATACTTCAGACTGAAGAGAGAAATAAGCATAGCCAAGAGACTATAGAAAGAAAACAAATTTAGTTATAAGTACTGAAATGCAAAGTATGGCTATGAACACAATCAACAAAGAAAAAATAAAACAACAAAATGACTGTTATCAACACACATTTCAATAATATTACAAATATTAATAGCTTCAATTCACCAATAAAAATATACAGGGGACTTATATGAATTAAGAAACAAAATCCATGGTTTTTGTTGCTATCTACAAGAAACTCAAGATTTTTGTTGTCTGTAAGAAATTGAACTTACTCTCAAGGATAAGTGAAAGTGAAAGGAGAAAAGAATTCCAAGAAAATGGAACTAGGAAGCACGCTGGTGTCACAAATCTTAATATCTGACAAAATAGAATTTATACTAAAATTAATCAAAAGAGATAAAGTAGAACACATCATTCTAACCAAGATATATACATCAAATTCTAGTGCACCCAATTTCATAAAAAAATATCCATACTATTATTGGAATTAAATATATAGAGTAAGTGTAGTTCAGTAATAGTAGGTACTGACAGTACCTTACTTTCTTCAATAGATAAGTCATCTGGAAAAAAAGTAAATAGTAGAATTTAATGATGTCATATATCAAATGACTCTAACAGGTATCAACAGAATATTTCACATAAGCATCAAAGAATACATTCTACTCATTAACCCATGGAAGCTGCTCTAAAATGAGATCACAGCATGGGATGCAAAACAACTCTCATCAAATCCAGAAAAATTGAAATAACCATGTATACTATCTGACCAGAATGCAATCAAGCATAAGATGAACAGAAAACAAATCTAGAAATTACATAAATTCATGGAGATTAAATCACACATTACTTAATGATAAATAGGTCGAAAAACAAAACAAGAAATATACTTAAAATTTCCCGGGGGGTTAAATGAAAACTCAACTGTAGGGAGTGGTTCTGATGGTAAGGTACTGTTCCCCAGTTAATTCTTGATTCATTAATAAAAATGCTATATCAGCCAATGAGCTGGATGGAATAGCCAGGACTTCCTGGTCCCTGCAGGCAAGCTAGCAGCTACAGGGGAGAGAGGGAAATTTTTGCCAAGCTTTGGAGGTAGAAAAGGTGACTAGCCATGTGAGATCTAGGACAGAAAGGCCAGAGGCCATTTCCCCAGGCTGGAGATTAGAAATGCAACTAAAGTTGAGGGCAGTTTTAGGTTGTTGAACAAGGAGAAGATAATTAGTAACTGAAATTGAATGCAGATTTAGGGTGCTGAGCTAAAAGTATTGGGAAGGGCACACTAGCAGCGGGAGATTAGAATGCACCCTGCACAATTGAGCCAAGAAGGCAGTTTGCGAATAAGCTAATGTGTATGTGTATGTTTCATCCACAGACCTGAAGGAACCTGGGCAGGGCTAGTAGCATGGTCTGTCTGGAGCTTAAAGCCAGTAGTAGAAAACTACAGGCTAAAAAGACAGCATTTTCAACAAATGGTGCTGGGTCAACTGGCAGTCAACCTGTAGAAGAATGCAAATTGACCCACTCTTATCTCCCTATACAAAGCTCAAATCCAAGTGGATCAAGGACCTCCAGATAAAACCAGGTACACTGAAACTAATAAAAAAGAAACCGGGGAAGACCCTGGAGCACATGGGCACAGAAGAACATTTCCTGAACAGAACACCAATAGCTTATGCTCTAAGATCAAGAATTGACAAATGGGACCTCATAAAATTACAAAGTTTCTGCAAGGCAAAGGACACTGTCAATAAAAGAAAATGGTAATGAACAGATTGGGAAAAAGATCTTTATCAATCCTACATTTGACAGAGGGCTAATATCCAATGTATACAAAGAACTCAAGAAGTTAGACTCCAGAGAGCCAAATAACCCCATTAAAAATGGGATACAGAGAGCCGGGCGGTGGTGGCGCATGCCTATAATCCCAGCACTTGGGAGGCAGAGGCAGGTGGATTTCTGAGTTCGAGGCCAGCCTGGTCTACAGAGTGAGTTCCAGGACAGCCAGGGCTACACATAGAAACCCTGTCTCGAAAAACCAAAAAATAAATAAATAAATAAATAAATAAATAAATAAATAAATAAATAAATAAAAAAAATAAAAAAATAAAAAAAAGGATACAGAGCTAAACAGGGAATTCTCAACTGAGGAATATCAAATGGCCAAGAAACACCTAAAGAAATGTTCAACATCCTTAATCATCAGGAAAATGCAAATCAAAGCAACCCTGAGATTCTAGCTCACACCAGTCAGAATGGCTAAGATCAAAAACTCAGGGGAGAGCACATGCTGGTGAGGATGTGGAGAAAGAGGAACACTTTTCCACTGCTGGTGGAATTGCAAGCTAGTAAAAGCACTCTGGAAATCAGTTTGACGGTTCCTCAGGAAATTCGACAGAGTACTACCTGAGGAACCAGTTATACCACTTTTGGGCATATACCTAGAGGATTCTCCAACATGTAACATGGGCATATATTCCACTGTGTTTATAGCAGCTTTATTTATAATAGTCAGAAGCTGGAAAGAACCCAGATGTCCCTCAACAGAGGAATGGATACAGCTATTAAAAACAATAAATTCACGAAATTCTTAGGCAAATAGGTGGAATTAGAAAATACCATCCGGTATGAGGTAACCCAATCACAAAAGAACACACACAGTATGCACTCACTGATAAGTGGATATTAGCCAAAAAGCTTGGAATACCCAAGATACAATTCATAGACCACATGAAGCTCAAGAAGAAAGAAGACAAAAGTGTGGATGCTTTCGTCTTTCTTAGAAGGGGGATCAAAATACCCATGACTCACAGCCAACCAATGAACTGAGCACAGGGTCCCCAATGGAGGAGCTAGAGAAAGGACCCAAGGATCTGAAGGGGTTTGCAGTCTGATAGGAGGAACAATGATATGAACCAACCAGTACCCCCAGAGCTCCCAGAGACTAAACCACCAACCAAAGAGTACACATGGAGAGACCCATGGCTCCAGTTGCATATGTAGCAGAGGATGGCCTTTTCAGACATCAATGAACGGTTGGAGAGATGGCTCAGTGGGTAAGAGCACTGACTACTCTTCTGAAGGTCCTGAATTCAAATCCCAGCAACCACATGGTGGCTCACAACCATCTGTAATGGGATCTGATACCCTCTTCTGGAGTGTCTGAAGACAGCTACAGTGTACTTACATATATAAATAAAAAAACTATTTTTTAAACAAAAACAAGAAGCCGGGCGTGGTGGCGCATGCCTGTAATCCCAGCACTTGGGAGGCAGAGGCAGGCGGATTTCTGAGTTCGAGGCCAGCCTGGTCTACAGAGTGAGTTCCAGGACAGCCAGGGCTACACAGAGAAACCCTGTCTCGAAAAACCAAAAACCAAAAACAAAAACAGACATCAATGAGAGGAGAGGCCCTTGGTCCTGTGAAGGCTCAATGCCCCAGTAGAGGGGAATGTCAGATCAGGAAAGTGGGAGGGAGGGGGAGTTGGTGAGCAAGGGGAGGGGTAAGGAATAGGGGAATTTTGGAGGGGAAACAAGGAAACATTTGAAATGTAAATAAAGCAAATGTCTAATAAAAGATAAAAGTAACAAATACTCTTTAAAAAAAGAAAATTATATGCTACACGGAATCCAACACAACTCTGGGGCACATTCCTAAGAAGGAAATTTATAGTTCTAAGCCCCTGTATTTTTAACAAATCTAGAAAGTATACAAATGACTTAATGACAAAACTTAAAGAATTTGGAGAAGCCAAACCAAATCAACTCCAAATGCATTAAATGTCAAGAAATAATGAAACATAAAAAATTAATTAATTAGCAATAAAGAAAACAATACAATCATCAAAACTATGAGCCAGATCTGTGAGATGATAGACAAGATTGACAGACCACTGGCTTTATTAACCAAAACAAAGAAATAACCCAAATTAACACAATCAGAGATAAAAGGGGAAACATTCAACAGTTATCAAAGAAATTCAGAATAATGGAATACTTAAAAAAAACTATACTCGTTAAATTAGAAAATCCATAAAGACATGGAAGAATTCCTAGATTCACCCAAACCACTGAGGTTAAACCAAGAAGAAACCAATAATTTAAACAGACACATAACAAATGACAAAACTGAAAACAATAATTCTAAAGTTTTCCAATGACCTGGACTCATAGAGGCTCACAGAGACTGAACCACCAACCAAAGAGCATACACAGGCTGTACCTAGGCCTCCTGCACACATGTAGCAGATGTGCAGCTTGGTCTTCATGTGGGTCCCCTAAGGACTGGAGCAGGGGCTGTCTCTGACTGTGTTACCTGCCTTTGGATCACTTTCCCATAGCTTCCAGGCCTCAGTGGGAGAGGATGAGCCTAATTAGCCCTGCTGTGGCTTAATGGACCAGGGTGGGGGAAAGAAAGGAGTGGGTGTAAGGGTGGGACTAGGAGAAGAGGATGGAAGGGGCTTCAATCAGGTTGTAAAGTGAATAAATAAACAAATCAATGGAGAAAAACATAGAAAAGCTACTGTTTTTTAAAGTTGATCTTTGTAAATTGCCACTTTTCTGAAAGTGTTGATAATTTCTAAAATATTTTATGGCATAATATTTGAGATATCATATATCATAACATATCTTTTGCAAGTAGGGATAATTCAACTACTTTTCCTTTTGTATACCTTTTATTTCCTTCTCTTGCCATATGGTTCTAGCTATTGTTGCTTCATGCACTATATTCAAAAGGAGTGCAGATAATGGGCAGTCCTGTCTCATTTCTGATTTTAATGTGATAGCTTTGAGTTTTTCTTCATTTAGGATAATGTTGGCTTTGGGCTTGTCACATCTAGTCTTTTTGACGAGGTATGTTTCCTGTAATTTACTGTCCCTAGTATTTTATCATGAAGGTATGTTAGAGTTTGTCAAAAGGCCTTTTTGGCATCTCTTGAGATGATCATGTGATTGTTTTTTAAAAAGTCTATTTATATGGTTTATTTCATTTAATGACTTATGTATGTTGAACTATCCTTGCATCTCTGAGATAAAGCCAACTTGATTGAGGTGAATGATCTTTTTGATATATTCCTCTATTCAGTTTGCCAATATTTTATTGAGGATTTTTGTATCTATGTTTATCACAGATATTGGCTTGTAGTGTTGTTGTTGCTGCTGTTGTTGTTTTTGTGTCTTTATCTCAATTCAGCTTTAGGCTAACACTGGCTTCATAGAGGGAACTTTAGAATATGTCTTCTGTTCCTAATTTTTGAATAATTTAAGAATTATTAATTGTAGATTTTTTTGAAAGCCCTGTAGAATCCTGCCATGAATCATTTTGCCTGGGGTTTGGCTGGTTTGATTGTTTTTGATTGTTTGTTGTTTGTTTATTTATTCACGTTACAACCTGATTGAAGCCCCTTCCATCCTCTTCTTCTAGTCCCACCCTTACACCCACTCCTTTCATTCCCCCACCCTGGTCCATTAAGCCACAGCAGGGCTAATTAGGCTCATCCTCTCCCACTGAGGCCTGGAAGCTATGGGAAAGTGATCCAAAGGCAGGTAACACAGTCAGAGACAGCCCCTGCTCCAGTCCTTAGGGGACCCACATGAAGACCAAGCTGCACATCTGCTACATGTTGCAGGAGGCCTAGGTACAGTCTGTGTATGCTCTTTGGTTGGAGGTTTAGTCTCTGTGAGTCCCTGAGTCCAGGTCAGTTGACTCTGTAGGTCTTCTTGTGGTGTCCATGATCCGTCTGGTTCCCTCAATCCTCCCCACTGCTCTTCCACAAGACTCCCTGAACTCCACCTAATATTTGGCTGTGAGTCTCTGCATGTGTTTCCATTAGCTGCTGTGGATGAAGCCTCTCAGAGGACAGTTATGCTAGGTTCCTGTCTGCAAGCATAGCAGAATATCTTTAAGAGTATCAGGTGCTGGCTGTTTCCCATGGGATGGGCCACTAGTTAGGCCAGTCATTAGTTGGTCATCCCCTCAGTCTCTGCTCCATAGCTGTCCATGCATATCTTGTAGGCAGGACTCATTTCGGGTTGAAGGTTTTGAGGGTAGATTGATGTCTCTCTCCCTCCACTGAAAGTTCCGCCTGTTTTGTGACTGTATATAGTCACCAAACCCAGACACTATTGTGGATGCCAACAAGTGCTTCCTGACAAGAGCCTGATATAGTTGTTTCCTGAGAGGCCCTGCTAGTGCCTGACAAATACAGAGCGGGATGCTCACAGCCAACCATTGAACTGAGCACAGGGTCCCCAATGGAGGAGCTACAGAAAGGACCCAAGGATCTGAAGGGGTTTGAAGCCCCATAGGAGGAACAACAATATGAACCAACCAGTACCCCCAGAGCTCCCAGGGACTAAACCACCAACCAAAGAGTACACATGCAGGGACCCATGGCCCCAGATGCATATGCAGCAGAGGATGGCCTTGTTGGACATCAATGGGAGGAAAGGGTCTTGGCCCTGAGAAGGCTCGATGCCCCAGTATAGGGGAGTGACAGGACAGGGAAGCTGGAGTGGGTGGGTTGGTGAGCAAGGGGAGGGGGGATGGGATAGAGGGTTTTCCGAGGGGAAACCAGGAAGGGGGATAATATTCAAAATGTAAATAAAGAAAATATCTAATAAGAAAGGAAGGAAGGAAGGAAGGAAGGAAGGAAGGAAGGAAGGAAGGAAGGAAGGAAAGTCAGTCCTACCCGGCCAGTAGCTTTTCTATATACCAATATCAAATGTGATCAGAAAGAGAACACAGAATTATTCCCACTCAAAATTGACTAAAAAAGAGTCCTAGCCAAGGGGGTGGAAGACTGTTACATTGAAAGCTTTAAATGTTCAAAGAAAGAGATTGAAGAAGACACTAGAGGATGAAAAGACCTCTCATGCTCATGAACAGGTAAAATTCATGCCGTAAGAATGACCATCCTACCATAAATAATTTACATATTCATGCAATCCCAATCAAAATCCCACAATACTCTTCATGCAAATAGAAAAAAAAATCCTAAATTTATACAAACTGCAAAAGACCGTCACTACCCAAATCCATCCTCAGAAAAAAGAACAGTACTGGAGGAATTACCATGCTAGATTTCAAGATAGGCTACAGAGCTGTAGTAATAAAAATGGCCTTGTACGGGCACAAAATATAAATATAGATCAATCAGTGGAACAGAAGAAAACTCTCAAACATAAGCAAATATAACTATAACCCAAAAATACCAATAAAATACACAGTGGAGGAAAGACATCATCTTCGACAAACAAACAGTGCTAGGAACACTGGATGTGCATATGTACAAGAATTAAAGTAGAACCATATTTTTTTAGCCTGGACAAAAAATACATTCCAAATGGACCAAAGACTCCAATGTGAAGCAAAAAAAAAAAAAAAAAAAAAAAAAAAAAAAAAAAAAAAAAAAAAAAACAAAAAACAAACAAACAAACAAAAAACGCTGAAACTTATAGAAGTAGAAAATATGGAACACATACACAATGGAATTCTATTCACTTGTAAAGAAAAATGAAATCATAAAATTCATAGGTAAGTAGATGGCACTAGAAAATATTAAATTGAGTGAGATAATGCAGACAAAGAAAGACAAATACTGCATGTTTACTCTTATTTATAGATCATAGCTCAACATCTATTGCATTATATTATTATTATTATTATCATCCTAGCCACAATTTTTCTTCCCTCTTCTCCCAGTACCTTTCCCCACATCCCCTCTGTGCCCTACCCACTCCTTTTCCATTCTGTTCAGAAAAGGACAAGCCTTCCATGGATATCAACTAAACATGGAAAGTTGTAATAAGACTAGGCACCTCCACTTATATTAAGACTGGACTAGGCAACCCAGTAGTAGGAAAAGGGTCCCAAAAGCTGGCAAAAGAGCCAAAGATAGCTCCTGTCCTGCAAGAAGACCAAGCTACACAACTGTAACATATATGCAGAGACCCTAGGTCAGTCTCTTGCAGGCTCCCTGGATGTCAGTTTAGTTTCTGTGAGCCCCTATGAGCCCAGGTTAGTCAACTCTTTGGGTTTGTAATGTCCTTGATCCCTCTGGCTCTTACAATCCTTCCCCCCCCCAATTTGGCAGGATCCCAAAGCTCCACCTAATGTTTGGCTATGGGTTTCTGTATCTGTCTCCATCAGTTGCCGGGTGAAACCCCTTTGATGACAATTGGGCTAGACAGTGATCTATGAGTATCTAGTTCAGCATCTTTAGACGTGAATATTTAATATGGACTAACTGCAGAAGCCAGGAAAGTGAAAAAGGACAGGGGAGGGGTGCTCTAGAGAGGGGTATAGGAGGACACAGGTATTATAAATGGGTAAATGGAAAAATGAGGGGGGCTTTAACTGGAATGGGGGAGAGAGGGCAATACAGAGGGAGAGGAAGTAGAGATAAGTAACATCAAGCATGTTTTAAAATGCCATGTTTATTTAATATATATGTAATATATAAGTATATTTACACAGTTTGCATGAAGTATGATAGAGTGATAAGGCTTCCCTCCCAAACCATTGACCATGTAACAAAACCCCCAGATTTTCTAGGCATGGAAAATCTGTCTTTGTTAGTCAGGGGGAGTACATGAGGTTCCCAAACAATTGCCCTTGGACCTGAACCTGAAAGCAACACTCCATTTCTGAAGACATAATACACTTCAAACACAGAAGTTGGAGGAATTGGGTTGGATCTGACATGGAAGCTTTCTTCCTGAGGGCTAACTCTCATAGAATCCAAAGGTGCTATGCAAGCAGCCAATGCCAATGAAGGAAAGCAATCAATAGTCCTACAGAGTTGTAAAGCCTAGGAACAACAACAATGACCAGAAGGGCAAGATGTTCCTAAATATGTAATAGGGGAACATATATATTGAAAGATAGCCAACAACTTTCTAATTGGACTTAATTCCTGCTCGAGGAGGTAACTCATGCCTGGCACTGTAAACCTGTCCCTGGTGAGGTCATGGGGCCTAAAGAGGAAGCTCCTATGACCACTTTTCTAAACCAGTGTAATTCCCTTTTATAATTCAAATAAAAGAAGCTTAATTTAGTCTTCCAAGTTACACACACACTAGCTGAATTAGACCCAATCCAATCCCCTACCTTCAAGATGCTCAAGCTTTCCTGAGAGAAACCAACACATTGCAGCAAACAGCAGTACTACATAGTAAGGACTACACCAAAACTATGCCCACACTCTCTAGGAGCACAAGAGAAGAGGGATTAAATCGACTTGAAAGTAAGGAAAACACCAGAGGTCTATTTGACCAACTGACAAGTACTTCTTTTCTTAGGCTAACTGCTAAGCCAGTATAATTTAACGACATTCTACTTATCTTTATACATACACGTAAGTGTAGCTTTCATCCCTCATCAAAGCAGCATTATTTTAACAGCAGATAAAATTAGTAAAGAAATCTACAGCTGGTCGAAATGCAAAAAACAACTGACCTTGGGGTACTTAATATCAATTGATAATCTACAATATAACCTCTAACCCAAGGCTCAGGCAACATCTCAGAAGAAGGAGTGGAAATTTTTTAAATGCCAGAGGAACTGATAGCAAAAGGACAGATCTTGTTTTGTAATACAATGTGCTACACTGTGTCTTTTGATAGGGAGAATAGGAACTACTAATAGGTTACTATTGAAAGGTGTATAGTGATTTCTGTCTCTTTGTTGATTTTCTAGCTTTGACTGTTTTCATATGTACGTCTATGTTTGGTTTTTGTCCATGTGAATGCAGTGTCCCCCAAATCCAAAGAGTGTATAGGATCCCCTGGATCTGGAATTAAAGGTAGTTGTGAGCCGCCTGATATAGGTAATGGGAACTAAACTCCAGTCCTTTGCAAGAGCACTCACTACCTGGTCTTAACTGCTAAGCTATCTCTCCAACTCAGTCCTCTTTTGTTTAACCACTATTCTAATCTTTCCTAGCTTCTCTGAAATATTCATTTGAGTATCAGAAATTGAAATATATCTTTCCAAGCCCTTCTGACTTTAAAGGTTTCCCTTGAAGTCAGCACTTATTCTCACGGGCCTGATTTTATATGTGACTAAGGCCTTCTCTCTTGCCACTTTCAAAACACTTGATTTATTCTGAACATTTAGTTTCGTAGCATGGGGATTTTCTTTCTCATTCTGTCTATTTGGTGTTCTATGCATCTTTTGTATCTGCATGGGCAGCTTTCTCCTTGATTTAGGGAATCATCTATGATTTTATTGAAAATATTTCTTATTCCTTTGACTTGAATTTTTTCTCCTTCTTCTATGACTATAATTAATAAATTTTGCCTTTTTGTGGTATCCTAAAGATCTTGTCGGTTCCATTCATATATCACTGACTTTTACTGACTCTAATTCCAATCCCTGAACTTCTGTCCTTCATATGAGCCATTCTATTGGGTACTTCTCTAGTGAACTTTCACATTTTATTCATTACTTGATAACTTCATCCATGAATACAGTGTATTTAGATCATCCCCACCACCTCTAAGACCATCACATTGGACCTACTATATTTTTCATTTCCATCATCAGTGCAGTTTAGTTTTTCCTTCAGCATTTCTCTCTATTGAATTTTACATCCAAATCTGAATTCATTGTCTCATCTCAGCTATCTATTTGTTTATGTTCTCTTGGAATATATTTAATTTCCTGGTTGAGTTGTTTTAACATATTTGTCATTGCCTTTTAAAACTGTGTATATGGAATTTTACTTAGATTATTTTCTCTGTGGACATTACTGGGGGAGAGAAGTTGTCTTGGGGTTTTGCACTGGAACCTGTCCATCTAAGATTAGAGCATTGGCTAAGAGTTTTGTTGGTCGTGGTTAAATTCGGGTCACTATCTACTTTAGTAGAAGTATTTGTGGCGGCGTTCAGAAGTGACTAGGTTGTAGCAGGGTTAAAGTGATGCTTTCCCCATTTAGACTGTTGTTTAGGGAACCATGTTATATCTCCAAATTCCCACTGTGACTTGAGTACTGTTTGCAATTATAGTCACTGTCCAGTAGTAAATACACCACAAACATTGAGAATCAGTTAACTACAAAACAGTCATTTATTAAGTCTTGCTCGGGAAAGCAAAGGGACATCAATAGTACAACAATGGTGTGTAGTAATATGTCTGTGGTACACATATGTAATGTATATATTACACCAATAGTTTGTAGTAGTGTGTTAGCTATTGTGGGTGTGCATGGAGAAAATTCAGGCAAAGAAGAAAGAAGTCATAGTGGGATTAATGATTTTTATTAAATTACTTGGTAAGATATAAAGGAAAGGGACATACTTAGGAAATTGATAGAAAACAAAAAGAAAAGCACATAGGGGGAATGTACGGGAGTTTTATTCATGTAATGTAAAGCCATCTAATCTCTTAGAGGGTTGAGTCCCAGAGACTGTAAACAAGGATAGCTTGTATTCTTTGAGGAATATAATGATAACAGGATTATCTGGAAGCATGGATAGTAAAGGATCAGCCATACTTTGCTACATTGACCTTGGGTATTACCTAAATAAAGAAGCACTGGGGGCAGACTGGTTTAGTAGTCAGATTCTTGGCTGATCCTATAACCTCATAGAATTACCTGGGGTGGAGGGATATTCATGACTCAGAGTGAGGCAACCAAACCTCAAATGGCAGTGGGGAGTTGGGACCTGAATATTGGCACGGCTCCTAGTATCAAATGGTGTACCACAGCTGGGCTGAAGCAGAGGGTGTGTTCCCTAAACTCAAATGGCAAACTGGAGACAAGGTCAAGGTCTCCCTACATCAAGTGGCCACCAGGAGTTGGGGTTGTAATATAAGCTTCAGCCTAGAAGTGGTGACCAAGTGTTGATAAGACCATTTTTATATACAATGTGAAAGTTAAAGGGAGACTGGGAAAGGGAAGAAAACCAGCAGGAGGGCAGAACAGGTAGAGGGGAGAAAATGTGGAAAATGACCATTCTACCAAAAGTAGTTTACAGAATCAATGCAATCCCAGTAATAATCTCCATCCCATTCCTTATAGAAATAGAAAAACTATCCTAAAATTTATATTGAGCCACAAAAGACCCTAGGTAGCCAAAATAATCCTGAACAAAAAGAACAGCGGAACAATGGAAGGATTGCCATTCTAGACTTCATGATATATTATAGAGCTATAGTAATAAACACAATATGATACAGGCACAAAAATGGACTTTTAGGGCAATAGAATAAAACAGAATACCCAAACCTGAGTACTATAACTATCTGATATTTGACAAAGAGGCGATAAAATACACTGGAGAAAAGATATCAACACATGGTGCTGGAAAAACTGGATGTCCACATGCAGAACAATAAAATCAGACCCATATCTATCACCCTGCATAAAAATTACCTCCAAGTCAATCAAAGACATCAATCTGAAACCTGAAATGCTAAAACTGCTAGCAGAAAATACAGGCAGTACCTTACAAGATGTACATTAGGAATACATTAGGAAAAGATTTTCTGAATAGGACTCCATTTGCCCAGGAATTAAAGTCAGCAATTGACAAGTGGGAAACTCATAAAACTCATAAAACTAAAAAGCCTTGGTACAGCTAAGGAAACAATCAATAGCATGAAGAAGATACCCACAGAATGGGAAATAATCTTTTCCAGGTATACATCTGACCAAGATTAATATTCAAAATACACCAAAAAAAAAACCCTCAAAAAGTCAAGGGATTAAATGACCCAATTAAAAAAAATGGGCTAGGTATACAAACTGAGAGGCCTTAATGGAATAAATTTAAAAAATGGCTAGGAAATGACTAAAAAATTCTTCACCTTCTTAAGAAATTGGGGAATTTCAAGGCAAAGCAACTTTGATATTTCATTTTACTGCATTATCAGAATGGGTAAGATAAGCAAAACAAATGGCAACAGATGCTGGCAACTTTGCAAGAAAAGAGGAACCCGCATTCACTGTTGGTAAGAATGTGTGTTTGTGCAGGCACTCTGGAAATCAGTATAAAGAATTCTCAAAAAAAAAAAAAAACAACTAAAAATAAATCTCCCATATGACCCTGTTGTATCATTCTTTGGCATGTGTCTAAAGAACCCAAAATCCTACCCTATAGCCATGTTCACTGCCACCATATTTACAATAGTCTAAATGTGTCTCAGTAGATTAATGGATAATTAAGATGTTCAAACAATGGAACACTATGTAGCTATTGAGAAAAACTAAATTTGTAGATAAATAGATAGATCTTAAAAAGACTATATTGTGTGAAGTCATTCAGGTCCAGAAAGGCAACTATTACATGTTCTCTAGCATCTGCAGTTCCCAGCTCCACATCTTCACCTATGACTATATAACATGGAGAAACCAAATAGGGTAGCTTTCAGCCTTTATCAATGCTCTATAACAAATGGAGACTGCCACAAAACCCACAACTGGACACAATGTAGATAGCAACGAATCCTGGGGACCCCCACGCCAATGTATAATACCTACATCACAGCTCCTTCATCTATGGTTCAGGAAACATCATAGAAGAGGGGGATGAACACATTTTAAAGCCAGAAGACCAGGAAGTCTCTCACAGAAATGAACACATGAACAAAATCTGAAGAATGGTAATAGCTAAAACAAAAGAGGCAAAATCTCTTGGGGTCACATCCTGGGACAAGGGACTATATGCACCTGATGGCTGTTGAGAAAGGGTAAGTTAGCATCTCCCAGGGAAAAGCCCACTAAATGTTTTTCCAATAAAAAGTAGTCAGCCCTGAAATGAACACACAATGAACAAAAATAGACCCAACAAGGTTTATATATTTGTGCTTGAACGCACATGGGTGCACATACACAAAAACAAGGACAATAGTTAATAATAATCAGTGAAGAAGAGGCTATCAATTTGATAGTGTGGGTATATGGAAAGAGTTGGAGGGAGGGAATTTATGAGGGGTTGAAGGGAACAAAGAGAAGGGCAAAGCAACTTAATTATATTTCAATTTCAAATGAAAATAACAAAAGAACTTGTTAGCTGAAACTAAAATGTACATGCACAGCACCCTGTCTCCACCACACAAAAAAAGCTGAAGACAACTCTCTACCTGAGTAAAAGTAGACTATAAACCTACAGTTATCAAAATTACATTATGATGGCATCAAAACAAATACATGGAATGAATTAAAAGAAAACCTTGAATGAAATCTATGCATCTGAAGTCAACTGAATTTTTATAGAGTTGCTATGAACACACAATACAAAAAGAACACACTGGCTGTCAAGATGGGTCATCAGGTAAAGACACTTTTTGCCAAGACTGATGATTCCCAGAACCCATAAGGTGACGAGAACTGACTCCTGAAAGTTGTCCTCTGATCTCCACATACACCTACCTCAAAGATACACACACACACACACACACACACACACACACACACACACACCAATGAAATGAAAAAATTCAATTAATTAATTTTTTTAAATAATAGTCTTTTCAATTTGGGTGCTGGAAAAATCAGATATTGGCATGCAGAAAACTGAAAATAGAACCTCATTTCTTGCCATATATAAAACAAAATAGATTAAAACTCAATCAGTCACTAACCAAGACAATGGTCCACAAGCTTGCCTACAGGCAATCTAATGGAGGTCTCAATTGAGATTCCTCTCCAGAGCCACATATGTTTAGGTTTTTATCAAGTTGATAAAAATCAACTAGCCCATTATGATTCTAGTCAGAACGGCTATTATCAAAATGTCAAAAGATAGTAAGTGTTGCTGTTTATGTGAAAGGGGTATCTTTGTATACTGTTAGTTGGAAGGGAAATTAAAGAAAACAATATAGAGATTCTTCAAAAAAATTTAAAAGAAAATACCATGGGACCCAACAAACCCACTCCTGGTATACATTTAAGTCCATAAGTTAATTATTTATTTAGCAGTATGTTTTACAACAGCCTACACAATAATTTAAAGTAACTGTCCATCAATGGATAAATGCACAAGGAGACTATCAAATATACACAGAAAGGAATATTGTTCAGTGATAAAAAATAAAATTCCATTACAATACCTTAAAAGAACCTGGTGTACACTATGTTAAGAGAAATAAGTGAGGCACAGAAATGCTATATGATTTCATTCAACCAACCAGAGCTCCCAGGGTCTAAACCACCAACCAGGAAGTACACATGGAGGGGTCCATGGCTCCAGCCACTTATGTAGCAGAGGATGGCCTTGTCGGGCATCAATGAGAGGAGAGGCCCTTGGTCCTGTGAACACTCAATGCCCCAGTGTAGAGGAATGCCAGACAGGGAAGTGGAAGTGAGTGGGTGGGGGAGCACCCTCATAGAAGCAGGGGAGGGTCATGGGATAGGAGGGTTCCCGAGGTGAAACCAGGAAAGAGGGTAATATTTGAAATGTAAATACATAAAATATCCAATAAAAAAAGAAATGTAAACACCAAGCCAGCCATAAACTTTTTGATTTATAATGGTGTCCTGCTTTCAGGATATTCTAGGACAATGGAGGCACAAGTTTTGTGGAAATAACCTACCACCAATGTCTGATTTGACTTAGGGACTACTCCACGAAATGGAACCCATAGTTGACACTTCTTGTGTGTCCAAGAACCAGAGACTAGACAGCCCAGGGACATAGGGCAAACTAAATAATATTAGTCTAAAACAAGAAAAAATATACTGATTAAATGACTTTTCATTATATTCTGCTATACACATAGATCAGCCATCATCAGAGAACATACAGACTGAGAAATCTTGTAACACACAGCTCTAAATTGATGTCTTCATCAAATCCCACCCCTCAGGGCTCAGGGAATCTCACAGAAGAGGAGGCAAGATGAGGAGCCAGAAGGGACGGAGGGCTCCAGGAGAACAAAGCCCTCTAAATCAACTAGGCAAGGCTCATAGCAGTTTTCAGAGACCGAGGCAGCATGGGTCTACACAGGTCCTCTGCTTATATACTATGGCTTCCAGTTTAGTGTTTTATGGGATTCCTGAGTGTGCAAATGAGTGGATCTCTGACTTGTGCCTTCTCTTGAACTATTTTCCTCCTGTTGGTTTGTTCTGTCCAACTTCAATATGATAGTACTTGTTTTATCTTAGTATATTTTATTTTGTTATATATTTTTCCAAAATGAATAAATGAATGAGTGAATGAATGAATGAGTGAATGAATGAAACTCTAGCCACTGAGGTAAAAGGTAACAACTGAACTGTCACTTATACTTGCTGGGAGAGGGAAAATCAGTTTTCTCCAATAGAATGACACTGGAAATACCAGTCACTCCAGGGCAGGCCACATGTTCAGGAGTAGTTGACCAACACATAAGGGACTCTACAGTGTGTGTGTGTGTGTGTGTGTGTGTGTGTGTGTGTGTGTGTGTGTGTGTGTTTATTTAGTTACAATTTTGTGGGTTTGGGTGTGGGTGCTTTATTTTGTTTTCCTGAGAAAGAACATAAAGTTGGGTAAGTAGGGATGAAAAGATAATCTGGAAGGACTTGGGGGAGAGGAATAACATGATCAAAATATAACTAATTTTAAAATTGTTTTAAATAATTTTTTTAAAAAAGTATATCTTAAAGCAGTAGAGTAGGACACAGCACTCAGGAGGTAGAGGCAGGGTGGGGGTAGGGATTTCCTAAACTGAATGCCAATGGCTCAGGCTCGAAGATAAACAATTGATAAATGGAACCTCATGAAACTGAAAAGCTTCTGTAAGGGAATGGACATAGTCAACAGAACAAATCGGTAACCTACAGATTGGGGAAAAATCTTTACTAACCCACACTGGATAGAGGGCTAATATCCACAAATATATAAAGAAGCTAACCACAAAAAAAAAAAAAAAAAAAAAAAAACCCAACAACCCAATCAAAAATGGGGTATAGAACTAAACAGAGAATTCACAACAGAGGACTCTTGAGTGGCTGAGAAGCACCTAATGAAATGTTTGAAGTCTTTAGAGATCAGGGAAATGCAAATCAAAACAACCCGACCCTGAGAGTCCCCCTTACACCAATCAGAATGGGTAAGATCAAAACCTCAGGCAACAGCACATGTTGTGGAGAAAGAGGAACACTCCTCCATTGCTGGTAGGATTGCAAACTGGTACAACCACTCTGGTCCAGGGAGTGGCCCTATTAGGAGGTGTGGCCTTGTTGGAGTAGGTGTGTCACTGTGGGTGTGGGCTTTAATACTCTCATCCTAGCTGCCTGGAAGCCAGTATTCTCCTAGCAGCCTTCAGATGAAGATGTAGAACTCTCAGCTCTGTCTGCACCATGCCTGCCTAGATGCTGCCATACTCCTGACTTAATGATAATGGACTGAACCTCTGAACTTGTAAGCCAGCCCCGATTAAATGTCCTTTCTCAGCTAAGCCGGCCACCATCAGCATTTTGGAAATTGGTTCCACTCACAACAGGCAAGGCAAACATGGGAGTTGCTTATAACACAAGGCCTTCAGGGAATAGAAGTCTGGAAGTTACATTTGGGAGGCCTTATGTATTTATATAGGAGAGTATCATAGGAGCAGGTATATTCATGAGCATCCCCACTGAAGAAGTACATTCCTGAGCATGCTCAAATTAAAGTCATAATTTAAGAAGATTGCAGACATATTTGGGAGTGTGCTTAGCTTAAGGTCATGTAACATATGCCTGAAAGGTTGAAGTATGGACAGGAAATCCTTTGATCATGCACAGCATGTACTGTAATGTTTTAGCTAAAATAAACGATATTCTAAAGGTTAAAAAAAATGTCCTTTCTAAGAGTTGCCTTGGTCATGGTGTCTCTTCACAGTCAATGGAAACACTAAGACAGACTGTTAAAAAATATTAAAGATAATAATAATTAAAAAATATTAAAGATGATATTAAAAACAAAAAATCCCAATAAATCATGTTAGTAACACTTCCTACTTAAAGTAGTGGAATGTTTATGTTTTGCAGTCATATTGGTTTGGCTCATACCTCTGCTAACCAAGCTCCTTCTTATGCTACCTGTTTCTGCACACTAGCTCTTTACTGTTCATTACAAAAAGATTCCAAATGCTAAAAGAGGCTTGTGCCATCTATGCAACAGTGGTTAAGGGACTGCCTAGCTCACATAACACCATGAACTCGATTAGGCACGCTGCAAAGAAGAAAAGAACAGAAAGAAAGGAGAAGGAAAAGTGTAGCTGTTTGTATTATGAATGCTACTTCTATTCCCCCCAAAAAACTAGAGTGTCTGCATGTATCTTCTGGGAACCTGCCCCCAGTTGGTTCTGATTGGTAAATAATGATGCCAACAACCAACAGCTGGGTAGGGCAGACAGAGGTGGGACTTTAAGATTACTGGGCTTGAGACTGGAGAGAGGAAGGAGAGAATCTGCCATGCTGGGAGAGATTGGAGGAAAGGAGCACAGTGGGGGACAGAAAGGCATGGCCCTCCTGTGAGGGAACTGGGGGAGTGCAGCCCAGTAGGGCCTCCCCCTGGATTCACAGTAGCCAAGAGAGAACATAGAATTAGTAAGTAATAACTTGGGATTAACCACCTGGAGGCTAGGCACTGGCCCAGCTATTAAGCCAATTAAGGCATATTAAAATATAGAGGCTGTGTGTTTGTTTTTCACTCAGAAACATAACCCATTGAGGTAGGTAGAGAACCCACTGACTGACTGACTGACTGACTGACTGAATGAATGAATGAATGAATGAATGAATGAAATAAACAGGAAAGAGAATGGAGGAAAGAAATTGCTAAAATAGGGTCAAACAAAATATTGTATAAGTATATAAGATGTTGAAATTACTTCCTACCAAGGTACAAGGGATGAAGATGAAAGCACAGAAACACTTCAAATTGGCCAAGCTATTTGAGCTGAGCCTACATGAGGGACAGGCATGGGAAAATGTTAGAATATCGAAGACTGTAGCAACAGAGTGGGGAAGGTGCAGCATGCTAAAGTGCATTGTATAGTTGGAAAGCAGTAGGTAGATACCTGCCTATAGGTTGAATGCATGAAGAGTGAAGCAGGGATTGGAGGAAGACGATGGACTGGCAGATGCATACTTCCTTAAGCTTTTTACCTCTCATTCTGTCTTTTACTTGGGAGACAGTGTTAAAATTGGGAAATAGAAAGGTTGAGCTTTAAGAATGGCCAAGAAACCTTGAATCCCTTGATAAAAAAAAAATCTGCTGCTTTTTATAGATTTGATCAAACATGTTGTTCTTTTGAAATTGATGCAGGGCCAAGGACTACTGAATAATAACATTTCACCTGTGCTGCAAGAAGACGCACTTCTTTCATTAATAAGTGCAAAATGATAAACAGCCTTTGCTGATACCATTCTAGGTCAGGTAATATTTAAACTGGTACTGATATTACATGGAATAGCCTATAATATATATCTCAAACGGGTGAAACAAGAAGACCCTGAATGACAAAATATCTTTTCTAATCATATCTTCCCCAAATACCTATGGAGTGATCAAGTCATGATTACTACTTTTCCTTATTAACACATCTGTTAGGTGGTTGTAACTGAAATTTCCATAGGAATGAATGGGTTAAATATTTGCTCAGCAGTAGCTCTGGGACCTAGACATGACCTGTCAGGCTAAAATTTTAAGTTCCACAAATATTAATAGAACACTGACAGCAAGATTTCCAGACTGCTCATTTTACAACTTACCTAAAGTACAAGTGAGTGACACAAACCCACACTCTGCATCGCTGTGCACACTATACAAGTAGGCCTCGCTCCCATTGTAACCTAATCCAAGATGTACAGGCTCAGAGGCTGGCTTTACATATGTAAATAATCTGGAGCTTTCTTCTAAAATGTCAGACACTGGCATGATTGATCTTAGATCAATTTCTCAAAATGAATTACTTAGAGTTGGAATCAGAGCCCACCTCCACACAGTCACCAAGATGATCACCATTACTAGAGGAGATGCCAGTTGTAATTCTCATGGTCCTCTATACTTCTGACTGTCAAGTTATAAATGTAGGGGATCCAAAATTGGGTTTCACAATTTACTTGAATAATTTCCATAGGACAAGGTACAGAAGGGTCATAACCACATATGGTGTATGCCTACTCTATATGGAGTCAGGGTATCTCTCCCTTTCCTACATAACAGTATCATTATAAACCAAGGACCTCCACTTAGCCTAGAAAATAAGAAATTTAAATTATGTCTAGTGTGCATATGTTGGGGTTGTGATATGCATATATACATGTATACATTTGCAAGTATGCTTGGCAAGAGGCCAACATGGGAAGTAATCTTCTACTGCTCTCTAACTTATTTTTGAAGACAAGGTATTTCAGTAAACTTGCAACTCACCAATAGGGTAAATTGTTTGGCCAGAAAGCCTTGGGGTTTCCTCTGTCTTGGACTCCAGGTTGTCTTTCAGCCCTGAGTTAACAAGTATGTGCCACCATGCCCTGATTTTTATATAAGTGCTAGGAATTCCACCTCAGATTCTGATACATGAGATCAGAATATAATAGGCAATCTCCCTAACATTCTTAAGTTAAATATATTGGAAGGGATTCATTATATGAGCATTATTGACTGTCACTGGAACTCAATACTGAGTCCCACATTCTTCCTTGGACCTTGAGTTAACACAAAATTCCAAACTTCTAATCACAGGATCTTTCCTTCTAGCTGACTTTCCACATGCTACAGCACCACAAAAACATCTTAATATTCTGATACATCAAGAATTTTAAGGCGTCTTAAGCTTTGTATCAAGAACAACGGATGGAGATCAGATGTAGTCTTTACTATGCCACACCATGCTTGAGGTCTTTTATAAAAAAAGAACACACTGTCATGGACAAGAGAAAATAGGTCTTAAGAGGAAAGCCTCAATACTGAACCAATAACTAATATTACAAGAATTCTAATATTACAAGAAGGTAGAGAACAACACATTTTTGAAGATATGGAAATATTAATTCTGATTTTGTCATGACATCTTGTATACATATATTGAAGTATCACAGTGTGCTCTGTAACGTGGACAACTACTATCTATCAAAAAAAAAAAGAATTAGAGAGGAGGAAGGATTTTTGTGTTTTAACATTTAGCCTTAGTTCCTTGCTCTGTCACACATGAGATTCTAAGAGTAAGTTTCGTGGAGTCTCTACAGCTTGCATGCTGATGAGATCACGTGACTAAGCTTCCTAGGTAGCATGAAGATAGAGCTGCTCAAACCAACAGACAAACAACAAACAAACAAGACATGCTTAGAGAGCTAGAACTTTGAACCACATGCCCCAACTTCCAGGAACTGTGATTAGGAACTGTGATTAGGTGTTGAGTTAATCACCAGTGGTCTGTTTTTTAATCAAGTTTCCATAACTGAGCTGCTACAACATTAATGAATAGAAATTGAAAAGTTTTCCAACTGGCAACTAGTGAGAGCCTTCATGTACTAATGGCAGGCTGCTGCCACTCCTCAGGAACAGCAGATCCTGAATATTGTATCCTTCTAGACACTGCCCCAAGTACCACCTCTTCTACTTTGTCACTCAGACTTTATATCTTTTATTATAAACTAGAAACAATAAAGTATTTCCATAGTTTCTTCAACTATTTGTAACAAATTCCTGAACATGAAAATGGTTGTGGAAACTTGTGATTAGTAGCCAAGTCAGAGAGAAGTGTTAGTAATCCAAATATTCACTACTTGTGATTGTCCTCTGATAATGAAGTCAGACCTGTGACACTGAGCCCTTAAGCTGTGGAGCCTTTACTAGCTTTGGGTATTGTTGTATTGAGATTAAATTGTAGGCTATGTAAATGGTGTTTTCAGAGAACTGGAAAAAAAAACCCTTGATTTAAAAAACAAAGCACACACATGTATAGTCATATGAATTGTTTTCATTTACCTGATACTCAGAGGAGTGTGTACCAATGGCTGCTCTCTAGGATGGAAACAAGGGATAAATCCTAAGAAATCGACAGTAAACAAACTATAAGAAAGATAGAAAATGGTGTGCAGAATAATGATGTTCTCTCTGAAGTAATTTCTATAGGATCCCAAAAGACAAGTATCTCAGATAGAGGACAGCAGAGAAGGGGAGTCTCACAAGGGTGAGCAGCTGTCTGGGAAAGGGATCCAGGAATCATTTGGAGGTTAAGAAGACAGGAGAATCCCAAATGAAAAATTCTATGTGAAAAGAAAAGCACTCAAATTTTCTCCATTTCAGCCTATGTCTCCTATTGTCCCTAAATTTGTCTGGGTGACATTAAATTCTATCCATGACGAGATGGAACCCTGGAAGAAAAAGGCAGATATCAAGTACACTTTTTTCTTCTCCACAATGTTGGAGCTGGTCTGAGACATTTCCAGTGGCTGGCTGACTGCTGCCAATAAGGAAACCAAACAGAAAGGAGAGAACAAGAGGCCGTATCATGGGAAGCAGAGTGGCAGTGACCACTGCTTTCCCTCTGGGTTCCTAAAGTCAATTCTACCAATAAGGTCATTTCTTCATCACCCGCACACCCCACAGACACATACACACAGACCAGAGTGGGTGGATGGGTGGAGAGAAAGAGAACGAGAGAGAGAGAGAGAGAGAGAGAGAGAGAGAGAGAGAGAGAGAGAGAGAGAGAAGGAGGAGGAGGAGGAGGAGGAGGAGGAGGAGGAGGAGGAGGAGGAGGAGGAGGAGGAGAAGGAGAAGAAGAAGAAGAAGAAGAAGAAGAAGAAGAAGAAGAAGAAGAAGAAGAAGAAGAAGAAGAAGAAGAAGAAGAAAAGAGAGAGAAGAGAGAGACAGAGGCAACATGGGGTGGGAGTCAAGATAGAATGAGAGGGTATTCAGAAGACAGGAAGGAGTGGGAGAGTCAGATGCATTTCAAGCACTATCACCTAGTGTGAACCACCACCATTCAAATTCATTCAGTTCCTACATACTTCAGTAGCGACTGCCGTTTACCCACAGGAATCTATCCTATAGGATGACTAGCACCAGCTTCTTGAGCTTGTAACATGGCAAACACACCTTTATCTGGCTGAAGGATTATTTCTTTCACTAATCAATGTTGTCCTTTTGGGCACATTTTTTTCTTTTTAAATTGTTTTATTGGATTTTTTTAAGATATTGGACATTTTATTTTTTTAATTTTTTATTCTATATTCTTTGTTTACATTCCAAAGGCTTTCCCCTTCACCAGTTCCCCACCACCACCATATGTTCCATAAGTCCTCTCCCCCCCCCAACTACTCCCCAATCCCCCCTCCCCCATTTCTCTGTTCTGGTACTCTCCTACAAAACTGGATCCAATCTTTTCAGGCCCAGGGTCCTCTCCTTTCTTCTTCTTGGGAATCATTTGACTTGCTATTTGTGCCTTGAGTATTTAGGGCTTCTGGCCTCATTAATATCCACTTATCAGTGATTGCATTTCATGTGTATTCTTTTGTGATTGGGTTAACTCGCTTAGGATGATATTTTCCAGATCTAACCATTTGTCTACAAATTGTATGAATTCATTATTTTTAATTGCTGAGTAGTATTCCATTGTATGTATGTGTGTGTGCATATATATATATATATATCACATTTTCTGTATCCATTCCTACTTTGAGGGACATCTGGGTTCCTTCCAACTTCTGGCTATTATAAACAAGGCTGCTATGAACATAGTGGAGCATGTGTCTTTATTGTATGCAGGGGAATCCTCTGGGTATATGCCCAGGAGTGGTATGACAGGGTCCTCTGGAAGTGTCATGCCCAATTTTCTGAGGAACTGCCAGACTGATTTCCAGAGCGGTTGTACCATCTTGCAATCCCACCAACAGTGGAGGAGTATTCCTCTTTCTCCACATCTCGCCAGCACGTGTTGTCTCCTGAATTTTTTTTCTTTTTTTTCTTTTTGTTTTTTTTGTTTGTTTTTTTTTTTTGTTTTGTTTTTCGAGACAGGGTTTCTCTGTGTAGCCCTGGCTGTCCTGGAACTCACTCTGTAGACCAGGCTGGCCTTGAACTCAGAAATCCGCCTGCCTCTGCCTCCCAAGTGCTGGGATTAAAGGTGTGTGCCACCACGCCTGGCGTCTCCAGAATTTTTAATCTTAGCCATTTTTACTGGTGTGAGGTGAAATCTCAGGGTTGTTTTGATTTGCATTTCCCTGATGACTAATGATGTTGAACATCTTTTAAGGTGTTTTTCAGCCATCCGAATTTCTTCGGGTGACAATTCTTTGTTTAGCTCTGTACCCCATTTTTTAATAGGGTTATTTGGTTCTTTGGGGCCTAACTTCTTGAATTCTTTGTATATATTGGATATTAGCCCTCTGTCGGATGTGGGGATATTTTTCCTGGATATTTTCTTTATTTCCTGGATATATTTTTAAAAGTGGCTTTCAAGCTAACACAGCTTGGACACTACTAGTTCAATTACCTTAGCCTTATGCCTTCTGTTATACCTATCCCAACTGTCAGGTCTTTCCTTTCCTTCTCCATGACAGTGAACATACCTCTCTGCCTGCCCAAGCACAAGCCTTATCATGCAATTCCCCAGACCAGCATGACTACCAGAACATCAGGAGCAGCTCTGAAACATGGGGGACAGAATATTCTGCCTCTGGAGCTTAACTCAGTACAAGAAGAACCTGAATGTCCTTGGCCTGAAGACAGAAAGCCTGAAGGCTAGATGGATTAGTAGGCTAAAGCCTGGGGCATGTTCTCTAAGAGTGCTCCGTCTATTTTTAAAAAAGGAAGGAAGGAAGGAAAGAAAAGGAAAGGAAAGGAAAGGAAAGGAAAGGAAAGGAAAGGAAAGGAAAGGAAAGGAAAGGAAAGAAAAGGAAAGGAAAGGAAAGGAAAGGAAAGAAAAGGAAAGAAAAGAAGTTCCCTTAGGAGTTGGGTCATAAATTGATTCTTTAGCACTAATTTGTATAATGTTCAAACATATGAAAGCACACACAGAAAACCTTGAAATGTATCAACAAAACAAACACTTAATTTCTAGTTCCTACCATGAGAACTGTCCCTGTGTCATCAGGTTTGTGGTTTATAAAGGGAGACTAAGTTGCCACTTTGCCCTATTTCTATAATCCATATACTAAAATAAAGTGGGAAAGTTATGTGCTGCCCAGTACATTCTACAATGTTTGGGCAAATTCAGCACAGACTACTTGATCCTATTTTAGTCTACCATAAGATTCCACGCTCTATTGATTGAGCTATTTTTCAAGTTGCTTAGGCTGATATTAACTTGTAGATATTTCTCTCACTAGCTATTGGAGATTTGTCCAGTAGTATGGATCACATTAAATGTTTCAAGGTGCTGCACATAAAATGGCAGTCAGTTTTTATATAATTCTGTAATATTATTCTACCATTTAATTCATTTTATATCTATGAAGTTTGGTATGTCATATTTATATCTTTATCCTAATTGTATAGGATATGCACATTATCTCTTTTGACTGCTTCTTGATCTTAGCAAGTGTGTGTTGTGTTAGTAAAATTCTTTCACCATGCTCATATGTAATTAATATGAGTCAGAGTTTTATCTGTTTGAAGATGTATAACATTCTCAGATCAAGGAAATAAGATTTCCCCTGTCTAAAAATAGTTAAAAAGTATATATCACACAACGTGTAATCTATATCTAAACCAACTTCACTCCCGACTTGTGAAATACACCCACATGAAGGTCTGCTATAGTTTGTGGCTTTTGTTGTGGCAAAATACACAGAACATAAAACTTACCATTGTAATCAATTTAAACTGTACAATTCAGTGACATAAGTAAATTCTCAAGGTTGTTGCAACCATCACCACTGTCTAGCTGCAGAACTTTGTTGCCACCTAAAAAGGAAATGTTATGATTGTTTGAGTATAATAATTACACGAGAAATTTCATTTTTTGTACCATCAACAGCCTAATACAAAGTTAGCAATCTTGATTTAGAAGTCTCAATTTATAACTTTTCTAAATCACTTTACCTCTAAACTTTTTAACACCTTATGTTAATCATGTATACATCTCCCCACATGATTCTACAACTAGAATCACTGGATGTAAATCATATTACCTTTTGTATATTTTGCTAAATTTTGTGTTTCTTTAATATCTCTCTAAGAATGTAACATTGTGTGTTTTAATCTAGATAAAGGTTGTCCAGAGCTGCCTCAGCCACAATGAGTTGCACACATTTTATTTATACACAAATTTGAAAGTTAAGACCTAATTTTTCAAATATGCCAAATACTTTTATGTTTACATATGTGTGTGTGTATACATACATATGTTTATAAAAGGGATGAAACATTAAGAAGGGTGAGAGCCACTGCGACCTAATTAAATGGGCTCACAGTTCCTCATGTTGCAGTGACCCCCCCAACCATAAAAGTATTTTTTATTGCTACTCCAAACAGGTTCTTTTGCTACTATTATGAATCGTAATGTCAATATTTTGGGGATATAGAGGTTTGCCAATGGGGTTGTGACACACAGGTTGAGAACTCAGAATTAGAGTCTCTTTCATTTACCCTTTAGGTAGTATTAAAGCAAAATCTACACCTGAATTGCTAACTGCAGTTCGGGTTGCCCAGTTACTCCAAACTCACCTTGTCCCGATTTTGCAGTTCTATCACTTTCTAAGGTCCTTTCACTCACTTTGCTCATGTCATTCATGCCACTGGAACATACTTTCCTATCACACACCTCTCATCACATCCCCATGGTTCATTTCCAGGGATACATTCAGTTCAGTGATTACTTTACCTAGGTCCAACTTTCTTGAGACTTTTTTTGAGTACCAAAGCCCACAATAATCTCCCTTCCTAAAATAGGATTTTTTAGTGTTTGTTCTACTACTAATCATCTATTTTGAATGTGCATAAAGTACCTGCACCTGAGTTTTAAAGTGAAGAAGGGTCATTTATGCCAATTTTAACGTTGAACTTTATTGAAAACACAGACTCAAGCAGAGAACCACATGTTTAAACGACAAATAGCAGGATAGCTTACTCATATAACTTGGTTCACTGGGAGCTCAACACTAAAAAATACCACAATCTGGATGGCAAGACAAATATCAACAAATGTGTTTTCAGTTCTGATATTCATTTTTGGCATCCACAAATGATCCAGCTCACAACAAGAGTTTGACAAGTTAACATTAGCATTAAAAATATAAGTTACAACACACAAACAGACTGTGAACACCAAAGCACTATTTGGGGCTCTTTGGGAACATAAGGCTGATGAGTGGCAGGTGGTTAATCACACTAACTTTACTGTCCCTCCTCGGGATCATGCTGATTGTCAATTTGGATCTGCAGCTGTTTAGCTAGCTCTTCAAATTCATGGAATGCAGAAACAAGCGGCTCAAGACTGAAATCATCATCAAGTAAAGACATTGCGCCACTTTTTACAATGTTACTGATATTCTGAAACATCTTAATAACAATCTGAATGTTATCATTTGTCTCCTCTATGTTAAAGAGACCCACAAATATTGACAGAGCTTTGGCACTGAATAGTTTTTTTGCCACCACAGGATTTTCAGACAAGTTCAACAGCATTTTCAGAACATGAAACTTGGTTCTTGCATCGCCTGTGGTTAATAAGTTGAGAAACCCGGACACATAATTGGCAATCAGTGTGTGGTAGTCAGTAGTTATAGTGAGATGTCTAAGCATCCTGAGTCCAGTTAGCTGCTCAGGGGAATCCACACTATGTGAGAGTGTTTCCTCACACACTTGACAAATAAATGTCTCGATCATATTTAGATTTGGATAAGGTGGAGCCATGTGAATCATGTTTTCCAAAAAATTAGTCCTCACTCGGGAGGAAGGATAATTCATCAAGGCTTCAATCAGTGAGACAACACCCGAATCTCGAATGAAATCTCGGGTAAACTGAGATGCGGTTCTCATGCCCATTGCAATTTTAGCTATCTCATGGATAAATGGATCACGAATTCTGTCCATCAGTAAAAGAAGTTCCTCAAACTCTGCAGAACCAATTCTAAGCTCACACTGGATGCAGGTGCAAGACCAATTCTCAGGCTGTGCACTTTCCCTGGCCTTAAGATGCTCCCGAATTTCCTGGACCGACCGGTAAGAGGGATCATACTGAAATGGGAACTCGGGTTCAGGAAGATCACGCTGAACCACAGATCCCTGATCTTCCCCTTCTGCGCCTAGCTCTGCATTCTTGGCTTTTTCCTCAGCATTTCCAGAAGCCTCTTCAGGAATTATAAAGGGTCTTGGGAAAGGGAAGCCAAGCCCATGGCAAGGAGGTTTGAATTCAATGGTAACCTCATCCCAGGTTTTGGGCCTGGATGCTAAATTAAGATCCTCTTCTGGATCTCTGTACCTGCTCTTAGCTGTGTACACAGGAGTGGGATTTGGGTCAAAGCAGGCCTCATCCCTATCCCAAAACCAGGACCCAAATATGGCCTCTTCTTCAGACTCAGGCCTGACCTCATCTCTGGCCACAGCCCCCAAAGTAGGCTTTTCTTCGGTCCAGAACAGGGATCCACCAATAGCTCCCTCTTCAGCCCCTGCTTCAGATTCACAGATTGCTGAAGCTCCAGCCTCCAAACTAGTCTCCTGTTCTGCCCAGAACCAGGACCCAATAATGACTTCCTCCTCAAGCCTGGACTCTTGTTTGGCCCTTTCATCATTTTTTACATCATTTTGGTTCCTGTCCTGCAAGGTCTTATTAGGCTCTTCCTTGTCTCGGCGCCTAAATCTATTAGCCTCTTCCCCAGGCAAAAGCCAGGACTCTTTATAGAACTCATCTTCATGTTCAAAATAGTCCTCTCTCTTTGTCCTGATCTTGGGTCTGCCATTCTCCTCATCCCTGCCTCTGGGCCTAAACATGTCATTAGTATTTTCTCTAGCCCAAAAGCAGAATGGATTACTCGACTCATCCTCAGACCCAGACAAAGAATCAGTATAGGGATCTTGTTTGGATCCGGGCTTGGACCTGGCATTAGGCTGAGGTTTAGCCCTGTGCCTGGACCTAGTGTTCACCTCTTCCCTGGGCCATGATCTGATATTAGTCTCCTCTCCAGTCCAGAAAGAAGACATTGTAGAGGTTTCATCTGCTGACCAAAATCCAGACTCATTAGAGGTCTCCTCTCTGGCTCTGGGCCTGGGATAGCACCAAGAACCCATATTAGCCCCTTCTCTTGGTCCAAACCAGGGCTCGATTCCAGTTTGACCCTGGGTGCCAGGAAAGGTTTCATTACCCATATTGGCCAGTTCTCTATTCATAGACAGACTCTTAGATTTAGTAACAGTTGTAGACTCAGCATTGACTGGTGGCCATGTGACAGAATTAGGTAAGGGTGCTCTCTCAGCACGTGGCATTGCCTCAGCTCCAAACTCACTCTGGGCCCAGGCCTGGGCATTATCCTTAGGCCTTGCTCCTGGGATTGGCTTGGCCTCAGTCTTAGGGCGAGCACCACCTACTGCCCTGGCATCAATTTTAGGCCTGGCACCAGGCATGACTTGAACCTCAGATCTCGGCCTTGCTCCAGTCATTCTCTGAGCATCAGTTTTAGGTCTTGTTCCAGACACTGACTGGCTTTCAGTTTTAGCCCTTGCCCGAGAAGAAGATTTACTTTCAGTTTTGGGCCTAGCACCACTTGTTGCTGGAGCCTGAGGCCTGATTTTGGGTCTGACCACCAGAGGGGCTTCACTTTCTCTCTCAGCCCCACCTACGACCTCTTCCTGAGGCTTCTTATCAGGCTTGGCCTGAGAACCGGTTTCAACTTCTGCCCCAGTCATGGTACAAGTTAGAAGGCACAATTAAGAATGCCTAAGAAAGCCTCAGTCTCAACAACAGATCTGTCACCGTACTGTATCTGCCCACTCTGATCTTTGGATTACCCAAGAAATATAGTGAGGAGCAAGGCGTAAATGACCAACCAATCCAGTACCAATGAGACTCCTACCCAAGCAGTCTCAGTCAATAACACAGATACAGTGCAGAAGAGCTGAAATCAGCTGGCAGGCGATGGACAGGTCCTCAGCAGTCGCAGCCCTGTTGACTGCACTGGTCAGCAGCAACCTCAGCACCACCGAGCAGCCACTGCAGGTGATCTAGGAGAGACAAGAATGGGGAAATCAGCCCTACCCAGTTCTGTTGCCTCCTGGAGAAACTTACACAGAGACACTGGTGCACACGCTGAGCAGAAGAGCTCAGCCTTGAGAGAATCCCTATGTTCCTTTTGCCTGCTGGGAAACAGGTACAGGGTCGAGGAGAAAGTGCACACACTAGAAATGGAGACAGAGGGGATCCCTAAATCTCCCAGTAGTCACTCTGGGGTGATCAAGACTACCCCTCCTAAAAGGGAACCCTCTCCCATACCCACCTTCACAGATGTGGTGCAGTTCTCCCCTCTCTTCTGTGTTCAAGTGGTGTTATAAGACCAACAGCTGACTGACTGACTGACTGACTGCAGAGAGTCCTACGAGTGCATAAAACAAAATGGAATCTCAGTGCTTGGAAGACGGGCACAGATCCCTGAACCCAAACAAACAACAAAGCCACGCCTGCTTCTGTCTAAAGGTTCTGGTTCCTGGTCCCAGCACTGGGGTCTTGTCCTGTGGGTCACAGTCTAACACAGACCTACCTCAACTTTCTTAGTATCCCTGAAAGGAAATGAAGGATGCTAGACCACTGAGCAAATTAAGGGGACCGTGATCTGAATCTCCTTAGAGCAATCTGAATTTGCCTCCTCAGTGGCTGGCTCCTGCCCTGCCCTCAGAGTCTCACCAACCTCCAAGATCTGAGGCAGTCGCCTTGAAGCCTTCTTTCCTTGCTGCAGAACTGACCAGTCTTAAAGCAGGGCTGTGGACAAAGACATGAAACTGTATGACAATCAGGAAATCGTGGCAGCAGCTGTGGGCAAATTAAGGGGACAGTAAAGATACAGGGCACCCTCTTGGGTTAGAGCAATCTGAATTTGCCTCCTCCGTGGCTGAATCCTGGACTGCCCCAAGTCTCACCAATATCCAGAGATCTGAGACAGTCGCCTTGAAGCCTTCTTTCCTTGCTGCAGAACTGACCAGCCTTAAAGCAGGGCTGTGGACAAATTAAGGGGACAGTAAAGATACAGGGCACCCTCTTGGGTTAGAGCAATCTGAATTTGCCTCCTCCGTGGCTGGATCCTGGACTGCCCCAAGTCTCACCAATCTCCAGAGATCTGAGACAGTCGCCTTGAAGCCTTCTTTCCTTGCTGCAGAACTGACCAGCCTTAAAGCAGGGCTGTGGGCAAATTAAGGGGACAGTAAAGATACAGGGCACCCTCTTGGGTTAGAGCAATCTGAATTGGCCTCCTCAGTGGCTGGATCCTGCCCCGCCCTCAGAGTCTCACCAATCTCCAGAGATCTGAGACAGTCGCCTTGAAGCCTTCTTTCCTTGCTGCAGAACTGACCAGTCTTAAAGCAGGGCTGTGGACAAAGACATGAAAATGTATGACATTTCATGGCAGCAGCTGTGGGCAAATTAAGGGGACAGAAAAGATACCAGGCACCCTCTTGGGTTAGAGCAATCTGAATTTGCCTCCTCAGTGGCTGGCTCCTGGACTGCCCCGAGTCTCACCAATCTCCAGAGATCTGAGACAGTCGCCTTGAAGCCTTCTTTCCTTGCTGCAGAACTGACCAGCCTTAAAGCAGGGCTGTGGACAAAGACATGAAAATGTAAGGCACTTAACATGATGGTAGCAGCTGATCTTGTTAAGAATGCCACCAAAGACAAAAGCCAGATCATGTGTCTTTCAGCATTTAGGGTCCTACTGCTGGAACATTCTAGATTCATTCAGCCTGGCTGCAGGGCTCCTGAGGTAACACCCACTTCTTGATGTCATCCTTTAGTCCCTTCTGCAATTCTGAAGATTCGCCACTAGGTGGCCACATTTCCTTGCCTTGCGCAGCAAAAAATGGGGGAAGGGCGCAGCACATTCTAGAAACCAGGTTCTGAAGTGGTCCTTTGGATTTATGACTTCGTCATCATCCCCAACCCATCTTTTCGGACCCCAGATTTTGGAAGACAGAGGAAAGGCAGTGTGGAAGGTGCCTACAAGGTTGTGAGAAATGAGATTAGGGGACACTAATGGATACCCCACCTGTTCTGGCCAGTCACCCCCACCTTTTTTGTATTTCCACTCACTGTCTGGTGCCCACTCCCATTACTACACACCTCCAGAAATCCGCGCTGTTTTTCTCTTCTTCTTTTCTCAAGCCTCTGGTCTATAGATGCTCACTGTGGCCTGTCAGACCTACTGCACAGACAGGTCACTTTTCATCAATCAGAAGCCTGTGGGGATTGACAGCACCCAGGACGCAGGGTACTAGGGCCCCTCTCAGAAACCAGATCAGAGCCCCAAGTAGCCCAGGCGACTCACCACCCACCAGCTGTGCTGGCCTCCTGCACCTGCACCAACATCCGTGGGCTCCAGGTTCGCTGTCCTCCTCCCCCGCAAAACCCTCATTGGCATTTCTCCCGTGGCTGCCTACCTCATAACCTGTGCGGGTCCTGGCCTGACACCTGGAGAGAGGCTGTCAGACTGTTGGCTTTGCCACCCTCCAAACCCTCAGACTTTCCCTCTTCAGCTGCCCCCTGCTCCTGTGGCCCGGCCTTAGTTCCCGCCTTGTCCCCCCCACCGCCTGGGGTCTCCGGGCACCGTGAACACTCCAGGGAGCAGCTGCGACCCCTTTGCCTCCACTGGACTGTCAGGGCCGGGCAGTTATTTGCAGTGCGCAATCGCCCGGAGCCCTCGACACACCCCCACTTGCCTGGCCAGGCGCACGGCCCAGGTCCCCGGGCTCCCCCGCGTCCCTCTCCTCTTCCTCGGTGTTCTCTGTCCTCAGGAGATCCTCTCACTAGGCTTTCACCGCTTTGCGCGCGAGTGGAATGGCAGAGATGTGTCCTGTCCCGACGCCTCTGCACCAAACGAGCAGGGGCTGCGCAGGCTGCGGCAAGCCAGCTCGCCTGGAGGGTGTCGGGAAGGGGGCGGAGGGATACTGCGCACGGGGCTCGACGCCCCCTCCCGGACCCACTGTAGTTCCGACTCGGAGTGGGCGGGGCCAGACAGCCCCACTCCTCTTGGAGGGGTGGGCTGCACCAGTGGGCGTCTGCAGACCCCTGGTCACCCTAACAGGAGACCACCACCACTTTTTTTTTTTTAAGCCGCCACAGTGTGTGTGTGTGGGGGGGGGGATGGCTGAAATCTAGAGTGTGTGAGGGCTTTGGGGAGGGGGGACTACAAGGAGGAGCAGGTCTGCAGTTAGGGAGCAGCGGAGGGATACTGAGTGGCCCCCAGATTTGCACTTCCGATGGGGCTGGACAGTGCATACCCATCCCAGCACCCCCCCCTGTACTCCCTCCCACCTTCCTCCATTTCTGACGCCAATGGAAGGGGAGGGGGGCTGTTAGTACTGCAGTCTGAGAGGGGACAGGTGACCTAGCAACAGCCAGCCAGCCAGCCAGTAGGTTCCTGTTGATTCTTCCATGTTTTCTTTCACTGGTTCATGCAGCCATGAAGGGAGGGCATTTTTGTATCTAAGGGGTAGGACATGGGGGCTTCCATTACATCATCCACCACTGCCCCCTTTCCAAAAGGGAGATAGAGGCACAGAGGGAGGGAGGAAGGGAGGAAGCGAGAGAGATTGGTTCCCATTCTAAGGAGCAATACCCTTTGGGTTACGTATTGACTTATTGTCTGTCGCCACAATTGTCCTTTCCCTGTCAGTATTTACAGGGTGCCATAGAGTCCTGCAGTTCTGCCTCATAGCCAAATGTTGGGAGCCATTTTGGGCCTGCTCAGTTTCCATGCCCATGGTTCTCTGAACTCGTCTCTTGCCAGTCATGCCCAAGCTCTCCTATTTGACAGTGTGCAAATAATGCAGGAGGATCAACTAGCTTGGATATCAGCCATAACTAACTACCTAGGTTCACTGTGTCTCTCAGGGAAAGGACCCTCTGTGCATCTTTTCCCTCACAACCCACCCCTGGCTGATTTTGAGTCTTTCTTTTACCCCACCCACAAAATCCCCTCTGCGAGTCAGCTTCTTCTCTTTGCTTGCTTTGTTTGAAGAACAGGAATGGCATTAAGCACACAGTAAAGCTACTTGTTTTGCCCATTTAGAATTCATGTAAACTCCTAGCCATCGCTCAGCAAAATAACAACCCCAAGTCATATACCCAGGACATGTGAACATATATTATTCGGCCAAGGAGAATTGACGTTTCACGTGGAACTGAGGTTGTTAATAGTGGGAACTAGCACACAATTATGCTGGATTAGTCTGCCCAAGATAACTGCAAGGATCATAGGTGTGGCATAAATTCTGTGTTTGAAGGAAGCAGCACCGGGGGTGGGGGTGGGGGGCGGGAAAGTCCCTTGTTAGCTTTGAAGATGCAAGGACTACAGTACCTTTAGAATGTAATCTGTCTCCAGAACACAGGAAGAAATCCAATGAAGATTCTCCCATAGTTATCTTAGAAGGAATGGAACTCTTACAAAACCTTTAGTATCAGTTTTTAAAATAGTTTCTAACTTCCATAATTGTAAAATAATAACTATGGGTTATCTTATGCTACTGCATTTGTAATAGCATAATTGTAATGTTCTGTATTTCCATATTTGTAAACAGATATTTACTTTAACCATACATTGTTTTATACATTAAGAAAAAAGTAGCCAGCCCCCCAAACAACACAGACTGTTGCCAATGCTTGTACTTCGTCTCCACAAACTGATGGTAAGGACCCACTTCTGAAGACAATACTTACACAAGTCATTGAACACGAGAAGTCGAACTGGAGCATACATAAATCCTTCACCCATACTGACTAGTGTTTCATGGTGCTGGATAGTATGCTACCAAAGGAGAAAGGTATACAGCAACGCAGCGACAAAAACCTTCAGTCTACAATGCTGTCCTGTCTGCAAAATGTGCTAGATAGTGCAAAAGTGGCACTTTACTGGCTGTTTTGTGTGTCAACTTGACACAGGCTGGAGTTATCACAGAGAAAGGACCCTCCCTTCAGGAAATGCCTCCATGAGATCCAGCTATTTCTCAATTAGTACGGGGAGAACCCTTTGTGGGTGGTGCCATCCCTGGGCTGGTATTCTTGGGTTCTATAAGAGAGCAAGCTGAGCAAGCCAGGGGAAGCAAGCCAGTAAGAAACATCCCTCACCCCATGGCCTCTGAATCAGCTCCTGCTTCCTGACCTGCTTGAGTTCCAGTCCTGACTTCCTTTGGTGATGAAAAGCAATGTGGAAGTGTGAGCTGAATAAACCCTTTCCTCCCCAACTTGCTTCGTGGTCATGATGTTTGTGCAGGAATAGAAACCCTGACTAAGACAGTGGCATAAAGCTAATAGTAGTAACCAGCCAGTATCTGATTGGATTTAAGGGCTATTTCATAAGATGGAATCTATCTGTAATACTGTTCGGGTGGCTAAAAACCTGAGCCTAGATATATCAGGGACCTAGTATAAAACTAAACACTACTGCTAAAGGAATATAGAAATAAAATGACTCCTAATGGCATTCTGCTATACTCATAGACCAGTGTCTTGCTCAGTCATTATCGGAGAAGTTTCCTCCTGCAGCAGATATGGATGAATACAGAGACCCGTGGCCAGACAATATACAGAGTGAGGCTTTGAAACACTCAGTCTGACATGGGATGTACCCATCAAATTCTTCCACTTAGGGCTCAGGAAACCCCTCAGTAGACAAGACAAAAAGATCATAAACGCAAGAGGGGGTGGAGAACACCAAGGAAAGGCTTATAAACATAGTAAGATCTCCTAAATACAGCGGAACTGAGAAACGTCAAGTCCAAGAGACAGTGGCAGGATGCACAGGGCTGCCAAGGGTCTGAGACTGATGGAGTCCCAGTTCTGAGAGACGAAGTGAACACAAGCCACCATCCCTCACACAGAAGCTATCTCCAATTGATAATTTCTCTCAAATGAAAAATTGGTTTCTACAATGGAGTCTCACTGAGCATACACAAACCAAAGTTAAGGGCAGGCTCCTTGCCCAGAATTGAAGGTCCAACTTCAAACTACCCCAATGGCAGTTTTGGAGGTTCCTTGACTCATAAACCTTTCTCGAATTTTTTTCCTTGCAGGGCCTTTGCATATATATTATAGTTTCTGGTTTTATGTTTTTAATGGTATTTCTATGTGTTCTGAATCTACAAATGTTTCTTGTGCTTTGTCTTTATCTTATTCTGGTTTTTTATTTTTCTAATTTTTACTACTGTTATTATTAGATGTCTGTTTGTATTTTAATGAGAGAGAAAGGGGGTGAGTTTGAGTGAGTGGGGAAATTGAGAGCATCTGGGAGGAGTTGGGGGAGGGAAAATAATAATCAGAATGTATTCTCTTTTTAAAAACATTAATTTAATTTTCAATTAAAAAGAAAAGAGTGTCTGAGGATGATTTTTATAATATATTTGGAGATGTCTGAATAGTATTTATTAGAGAAAGACCACTTTAATTCTGATGTATTAATTGTCTTACCTGGGGCTACAGAGATAGCTCATGGTTAAAAGCACATTGCTCTTCTAGAGGACCAATTCCCAGCACCCACCTTTGTGACCCAGCTTCAGCTCCTGGGAATCAGTCCTCCAAGGACATGTGCACACATAAACAAAAAATAAATCTTTAAAACAATAAGGAAATTGTCTGCCTTGCTGTACTTTTTTTTTCTTTTTCAGCACAGTATAATCTCATTGATGAATAAATAACTCTTGAGAGATGGACCAAAGTTCTGATGGAGTGAGTGAGTGAGTGTGTATGTGTGTGTGTGTGTGTGTGTGTGTGTGTGTGTGTGTGTGTGTTTCCCTAATGATGTCAGTGCCAATTCCTTTTCCAATTCTGGGGTTGGGGTCACTGGCATCCTGTCATGATATTTATCTACTAAGGAGTGCTTTTACCAAAACTGACAAGTTTCATTACCAGAATGAAAAATCTATTGGACAATACGTTGTGAATTTCTTTAAAGACATGGACTATGTGTAATGAACATTTATGAACCAGAGAACAGCTTTATTCTATTCTCTGTGCGTGCCAGTGCTTTGTTTCCCTTCCTCTTCCCTTTTGGCTATCCTATTCCTTCATCTACTGGCCAGAGATAACCCCTCCCTCCCCTTTCAGCCTGTCTCCCTTACTTTAAGACTCACCTGATCCCAGCCTTTAGTTTCTTCCTCAGTAATACAAAGGGAGAGGGAGAGAAGAAAGATACATAACAGTAAGCATGTTTGAAAAGTCCACTGGGAAGTGTATATTTCATGTTTCCCTAAATACATAAACCATATATAAATGTGTATGTATACATAAACACACTCAAATGACTCTTAGTCTATCTAACAAAAACTCCATGACCAAGCGTGAAAAGCCTCCTTTGGAGTTGTTGGTCAGGGGACTCTATGAGATTCCCCTCAAACACCACAGCTTGTTGATTGCATTTCATTGCTTCCCAGAATTTGAAGGTAATACGATTACTGAACACACCACACACTTTCGACGCAGGACTTGGAGGAATTGAGCTGGAAATGACCTAGAAGCCTTCTTCCTGAGGACTAGTTCTCCCAGTGCAAGGAGATACGCAATCTGCCAAAGGAAGAACAAATTCAATAGCCTTACACAGCTATGACACCTATAAATACCAATAACCAGCATGGGAAGAAATCCCTAAAGGTGGAATACTGACATTGTACCTTGGATGAAACCAAAAACTGTCTAATTGAACTTAAGGTCTGCTCAGTAGCAGAGAATTCATGCTATAAACCTAACCAATTACACTTGGCTGGTGATGTCATGGACCCTACACGGGAGCATACTACTACTACCACTTTTTAAAAATATATATATAATTTCTAAATACATTCTAATAATTACCTTTATACATACAGATAAGCACAACTCTCACCTATTATAAAAGAATCCCTTTTGCAGCAGGCAGATAGACAGACAGGCAGGAAGACAGACAGACAAACAGACAGACAAACATGCCTACAGAAAAGCATAACTGGTCAAAATGTAAAGAACAACTGGCTGTGGGGGTGCCCAGGCCCCATTGATATATCTACAACACAACTACTATATGTGAGGATGAACATTCAGGGAACATCACAGGAAAGTGTCTGGAAAGACTAAGAGCCAAAGGACCAGGAAATTTGCTATGAGATTATGTCTTCTATAGTTTGCTTCTATAAAATCTTAACAATAAATGGTAGCCTAAACAATACCTGATCAATGATAGTGCTACCTGACATGCTAATGTGGATGGATAAAATGAAACAAAGTGCCATCCTAGATGAAGAACTATAGGCAATTAATGACTGTTGACAAAGAGAAAGATTGCTCCCCAGAGATGAGACCCCTAATTAATTATTTAATGCTGTCATCCTTAAAAACATTATACACATGAGCAATACTAAATTATCTCATCAGACTGTATTTATACATGTATATCTAACAATAATAATTAAAGAAAATAGAACAAAGAAAGAGAAGCAGAAGAGAACCTAAGATTGGAGAGATGATACTCAGAAGCACCAGCTCCCCTTCCAGAAGACTCAGTTCAAGCCCCAGCACACACATGGCAACTAACATCTGTCTTTAAATCCGGCTCCAGGGAACCAGATGCTCTTTTCTGGCTGCCACAGGCATCGGGCATATATGCGGTGCACAGATATCCATAGAAGCAAAACAGCCACACATATACAATAATAGGATGGAATAAAGAAGATGACATGAGAGAGATTTGTGCAGAGTCCCTGAAGTTGAAGTGAGAAAATGGGGATAGGGTCAAAACACATTATATGCATGTATAAAATTTTCAAATAATAAAGACAACAATTTAAATAAAAAGGCTGCAGCTTCAAAGGTGTAAATGCATCTACTTGAGAGGAAAAGTGGTGGTGGAGTATGGGAGGAATTGAAGGGAAGAGAATCTAGGATGGATTTGACCAAGATACATTGTCTACTTGTATTGAAATGTTTTTTTTTAAAGATTTATTTATGTATTATATGTGAGTACGCTATAGCTGTCTTCAGACACTCCAGGAGAGGGCGCTAGATCTCATTACAGACGGTTGAGAGTCACCATGTGGTTGCTGGGATTTGAACTCAGGACCTTCAGCAGAGCAGTCAGTGCTCTTAACCACTGAGCCATCTCTCCAGTCGAAATGTTTTTTTAAAGATTTATTTACCTTTTTTTGGGTATAGAATAGAGTTTATTTAGAGGATAGGATGAGAGTCAATGGTATAGTAGAGAGAGAGAGAGAGAGAGAGAGAGAGAGAGAGAGAGAGAGAGAGAGAGAGAGAGAATAGAGAGAGAGAGTAGAGGCCGGCCATGACCACATGGAGAGAGGGGGGAGGGGAGCCCAAGAGGGGCAGAGAGGTAAGAGGATGAGAGGGGAAAGAGAGGGGAAAAGAGCGATTTATTTACCTTTATTTCGTGTTTACGAGTGTTGTGTCTATCTGTATGTAAGTGGAATGGGTATGTACCTGATTCCAGAGGATGCCAGAAGAAAGTGTTTGATTCCTTGAAACTGAAGTTACAAATGGTTATGAGCCATTGTATGGTTTCTAGGAACAGAACTTGAGTCCTCTGCAAAACCATCAAGTGCTATTAACTGCTGACCCATCTCTCCAGACCCATGTTTCAAATTTTTAGCTCAAAAAGTTGTTTCTTATTCCATTTTATATGTTCATCTACTTTAATTATGAGTATTTTGATGTTTGTGTAATCATTTTTTGTCCCCTGAATTTACCTATTTTCTCCTTCTTTGCTATAGTTTAGCAGTAGTTTTTTTCTTAACCCAACTTTTTAATTTTTCATTTTTTCTCTTTATTGTCTATATTTCATTTATTATTTATTGTGTACATGCATGCATGTATGTATGTGTGTGTGCTCATGCATACATTCATAGTGAACCTATGGACATCATGTGAGGAACAAAGGCCATCACCTAGTTACAAAAGCACTGGAGTCTTATATCAGTGAAAGTAGGACAGTTTATTTTCTTTTTCTTTTTTTTTTCTTTTTTTTTCTTTTTTTTTTTTGGTTTTTTTTTTTTCGAGACAGGGTTTCTCTGTGTAGTTCGGGCTATCCTGGAACTCACGGCAGTTTATTTTCTGACTGCAAAGTTGAACATCAGCTCAGAAGAGTAGAATGCTTGGTCCTCAGTTGGTAGAACTGTCTTGGGAAGGATTGGGAGGCATGGACTAATTGGAGAAGCTGTGTCACTGGGAGGGGCAGGCTTGAAACTGGGAAAGATTAGGAGGTGTGACCTTATTGGAATGGGTTTAGGCTTTGAGGTTTCAAAAGATCATGCTAGGTCCAGTCCCCTTCTCTTTGCCTGTACTTGTGGGTAAGATGGAAGGTCTCAGATAGTGTTGCAGCTTCATGCCTATTGCCAGCTGCAGTACTGCCCTCCATGATGATCATAAACTCACCCTCTAAAACTGTAAGGAAGCCCCCATATTAATGCTTTCTTTCGTAAGAGTTGCCGTGGTCATGGTGTCTCTTCACAGCAATAGAACACTGACTAAGCCACTGAGTAATCAGGAACCAGGAAGGATAAGTCTTACATGTCATCTAGATCTTCTCTTTCCTTGTCTTTACATTTGTCATTTTCTATACCAAAACCATGCATGGCCTCATCTGTCCATTTTACATGAAATTTATTTTTGTTTATTTAAATATTTATTTTTATTGTATGTATATGAGTGCATCACATTTGTAGGACTCACAGAACCCATGGGATGGAGTTATAAGAAGTGAGCTCCACGATGTGCATGTTGGAGACTTGAGCTGGGGTCCCCTCGGGAAGAGCAGGAAACACTCTTAACTACTAAGCAATCCTTATAGCCCTACATTTTGTTTATTTTAAAGTTTATTAAGTAAATGCACATTAAGTGAATGCACATTCAGGCACTATGAATTTTGTTAGTAATTTTTACTATAAACTCATTGTTTTGGGTGAGGGTATAGCTTAGTAGATTTTTGGCTGTGGTGGGTAGATAAATTAACAGATTCTAGCAAGGGTCTATTTTTTTTTGTTTTTTTGTTTACCTGTGTTTTGTTCTAAGCTGGTTCAAGACACTTTTAAAAATGAATCTTCAAAATTGTATTTCTCATAGTATCTCCTTCCAATAACTGGGTCCTGGAATGCATTTGAACTTATATCATCAGACTTGGCAGCTGAGCTATCTCTGCCCTGTTCTTATTTTTATTTAAATTTGTCCTTGAACTTTTTAATTGTTGAAAAATTCTGAGTTTTTCTTTGTCTTTATCTTGTCTAACCTGTTGATCTTTTCTCTTCTCTTCACTTCCTTTTGCATTCCTTTTCTTACTTTCTTTTGATTGATTTAAACTTGCATCCCTTATTTTTCTTCTTTCCTCACTTCCTTCCTTTATGTATTTCCTTTGCTATGTCTATATTTATCCTGCATAATATTTAATTTCAGAGTGCACTCCTATTTGTGGGTTTGTGGTTATTGGTGATGTATTAGTGAGTTCTAGCCTAATTTAATATATTTTATATCTTATAAAGTTTGTAGTTGTTGCTATGATAAAATGTTTGTTTTCTCTTCACTTAATGGTATTGAGAATTAGCTTCATAAGAGTGTACAATATTCAGAGACTTCAGGATAATATGGCAGATTAGAAGGCACGTCTATGTGACTTCATGAAGGAAAACAGAATAATGCACAATACTTTCTATTCTTGCAAGAGACAATAGCCATAAATAAATTTACCAAGCCAGATGAGACCTTCATGGTTTTTTTTGTTTGTTTGTTTGTTTGTTAGTTTGTTTTTTATTTTTTGGATTTGGTTTTTTCTACACAGGGTTTCTCCGTATAGCCCTGGCTGTCCTGGAACTCACTCTGTAGACCAGGCTGGCCTCAAACTCAGAAATCTGACTGCCTCTGCCTCCCAGAGTGCTGGGATTACAGGCGTGTGCCACCACCGCCCGGCATGAGACCTTCATGTTGAAGCAGGCAAGAGGGGCTCCAAACCTATATCTAGCCATATCAACTGGTTCTGTCAATGTCAATAGAAAGCACCAGGAAAGCACTTTGCTCACACACAAACACTGTAGGAAAAGTTAGCTGGATGACCAAGGATTGCTTACACAACTCTCAGTGAGGCCCAATGACTAATGACACTGAAGTTAAGTCTCAGTTTCAGTGCATGATACTCCAGCTGAGATCAGTTGAAACTGCTAGACCATGGCTCACCCCGCCAACCCCCACCCCGTACCCTATCCCAGATACACACAACAACTCCAGGAAACATCCTAAGGGAGTAAATGCAGCAGAGCGAGGGCCTGACCTGATCCATGAGCCCTGTGACCTCGCTGTGGTGCTCCCCGTGATGCTCCCTGTGGTGCTCCTCGTGATGCTCCTTGTGACGCTCCCCGTGATGCTCACTATAATCAGTTGTGGCCATGAAAGTTGGGATGAAGTGTGGCACTGCAAGAGTGATGCATATCCTCACCACAGGTGCAGCAGGTCACCAAGCACCTTCCAACAAGGTTTCTTTCCTTCTATCCTCAATATGCCAGCATCATGATTATCACAAGAGATTGGTTCAGAGTCCAAAGGTAGGTAGTACCAAGGTTTCTATAAACCCCCATGGGCATAGAGCCCAGGATGACTCCTAGCTGTTAAATGCCAGTGTTCAGGTATGATGGTGAGAACCTGGAGCAGGCTCTCCTTAGTGGGAACTGGCAGCAAGGGATCATACCCTATCCTTTCACACACAGTGCTGCCCTGATAGAGAGAGAGGATCAAGGAGAGAACTGAGAATCATAGTTCTCAAATCAGGTTAGTTGTACAAGAAGTTCACTCCAAAAGGGAATCCATCTAAACTTCTCTAGGAAAATGTAGACCCTAATATGGTTTTATGAATTTGTACAAATTACACATCCTAGATCTGCATACTTTACTACACAAATCATCACAAGACTGAAAGACTCCAAAGCCTATTCCACCCAGAAAGAAATACCGATTGATATGTATTTGTAATCTAGTGTATTCATGTTACACTTCATCTTTTTGTTATATGAATTCTGGACATTTTTAATCTTTACACTTGCATAAATAGCTCAAAATGTTCTTGCTTTTGTCTGTATATTGCTGAGTTATGTTTAATGGTTGTATGTTTCTCAACATATTTTACTGTTGTTTACTCTTTATAATAGAATCTTTCTACACAGAACTCATTCTCTTTCATTCATACTTCTATTTCTCTTTCTGGCTTCCAAATATTATCCTTTGTCCTTGTTAACTATAGTCTTCCATAGAGTTAATAATTAGAATTTTGTGGACACTAATAGTAACCCAACGTTATGCTTCTTTTTACACTCATTTTTTCCCTCAATTGATCTAATAATGCTATCTAATCTTACCTATATGAACCTTAGTAACTAATAGCCTACCATACATCATTTGATCCATCTTTGTTTATCCTTTAATAGATATTGAAGTTATATATATATATATGTGTGTGTGTGTGTGTGTGTGTGTGTGTGTGTACTTTATTATAAAAACATAAATTAGTCAGAACCAACTATGTATCAATAAATGATTTTGTAGTTAGAGGAGCAATTCAGAATGGGAGCTATAGAGCTTCACAATGGATGTTAAACTTTCATTTTATTGAATACATTTGAATATACTTATTTACCAACAAAACCAAAGATTCATGACAGTTAAAACTAGGAAAATGTTTTATATCTTTTTTATAACTTGTCTCCATTATCTGTATTCAGTCTTTCTTCATTTCTTAATATTTAGCCATTCTTGTTCTCTTTGTACATGTTACACTATACCCAGATGTACATCTATATATGTATGTATGTATGTATATATGTATATATTTATATATATGTTAACATACATACATACACATACTATTGGCTAGTATTCACATTTGAGAGAGATCACGTAGGATTTTCTTTTTGAAATTGTATGGCCTCACTTAATAGTAGGATAATATGTATTCTAAGTCTACCCCTGTTCCTAAAAAAAAATTGTGATTACATTCTTCTTTAGAGCTGAAAACTTAGCAGGGAGGGGCACTCCTGCCAGGGAAACAGACAGGCTGACATTAGATCTTCACCACTCCTGGTCCTCCAGTCCAAATGCCCCCACCCCCTTCTCATCGCAAAACTGTACAGCAGAACACCCACTACAGTTTCCCTTTCCTCTTTGACTCCATCCCCAATGGATGACAAAGCTCTTCTCCTTCAACCTTCCTTCCCTCAACTCATCTCATCATCCCAGCCTCCAACACATTCCCTGTGAATACCCCAACTGAGCAGGCTGGGGAAATGAGTAAGCTAACTAAAGACCTTCACCACTCTTCCTCTCCTCCATACCACCCCAGTCTCATCCCTATCTCTGCAACAGAACAGCTGCTACAGCCTTCCTTCCCCACTTCTGATCACATCTCCTGTGGCTCCCGCAGACCCTCCCCTCCTAACCTCCTTCTCCAGACTTGTTGCTTTATCCAGCCCCCGAATCCAGCAGGCACCCTGTGCTAATCCACAGGCCACCCCTGTCAAGGAACCAGGTAAATTGACTATAGATCTTCCCCAGTATTTCTATTCCTCCAAATCCAATGACCCAGTCTCATCTCCAGTGCTATAGTAGATCTTCTGGGGCATCCTCTCTTCACTGTTACCCCCATTCCAAGGAGATGAATTAAGCAGATCCTAGTAGAATGTTCTGATTTTCTCCCTCATGTGAACCCAAACTCCAAATACAGGGGCACTCAAGTTTGTAATAGAAACACCACTACAGCTGAAATCCCATATTGACCCCACACACACTGATAGTGGGAGACTTAAGGCCCCATTCTGCAAATGGACATGTCATCCATACAAAAACTAACCAGAGAAATCCGGGAACTAACTGAAGTTATAAACCGAATAAAATCAATAGACATTTTCAGAACATTTTGCTCAAACACAAAAGACCATACCTACTTCTCAGCACCTCAAGGAATTTTCTCCAAAATTGACCACATTCTTGGTCACAAAGCAAATCTCAAAAGATACAAGAAAAATAAAAGAACTCCCTGTATCCTATCCAATGACCACCGATAAAATCTAGATAGCAACAACAACCAAGAGTAACAGAAAACTTATGAACTCACTAAAACTGAACAACTCTGTGCTAAAAGAAAAAGAGTCAAAATAGAAATAAGTTAAATACTTTCCATAATGAAAGGTCAATAAATACAAAATATAGCTAAATTTATTGGACACTGTGAAGCTTGTTCTAAGAGGCAAGTTCTTAGCTTTAAATGACTACATTAAAAAAAAACTGGAGAGATCTCATATTAGCAACTAAAAGCCATAAAACAACAACCCTGAAAGATGTAGAACAAAAAGAAGTAATTACAGCCAAGAGGAATTGACAGCAAGAAATAAACTGGGGGATAAACTCAATAAAATAGAAACAAAGAGAACAATGCAAAGAATCAATGAAATGAAAGGAGTTAGTTCTTTGAGAAAATCAATAAGATACAAAACACTTTTTTCAAACTAAAAGGCACAGAGAGAAGATCCACATTAACAAAATTAGGAACAAAACGGGGGAAATAACAGACACCAAGGAAATCCAGAGACTCATAGGACAATACTTTATAAACCTATACTCCACCAAATTGGAAAAATCTAAAAGAAATGAATAATGTCCTTAATACATACACTTACCAGTGTTATCAAGATCATATAAGCAATTTAAGTAGACCTAGAACCCCTGGTGAAATAGAAGCAGGCATTATAAGTCTCTCACCCAAACTAAACCAAACAAAATCAACAAAACAAACAAACAAACAAACAAACAAAATGCCTGGATGCAATTAGAGCAGAATTCTGCCAGAGTTTCAAAGAAGAGGTAACAGGAATACTCAAATTATTCCACAAAAGAGAAACAGAAGAAACGTTGTTCAACTTTTCTTATGAAGTCATAGTTACATGATACTCCAAAGCAGGTAAAGACCCAACAAAGAGAGAATAACTGACTATTTTACCTTGTGAACATAGATGCAAAAATTCTCAATAAAATATTTACAAACTGAATCCAACATCAAAAAGATCATTCCTTGAGATCAAGTATACTTGTCCCAAAGATACAGGAATAGCTCAACATAAATAAACAGATAAATGTAATACACCATATAAATAAACTGAAAGAAAAAAACACATGTCCATTAGATAAAGAAAAGGCCTTTGACAAAATCCAAAAATCCCTCATGATAAAAGTTCTGGAGAGATTAGAAATACAGGGACATACTTTAACACAGTAAAGGCAGGTTACAGCAAACCCATAGCTAACATCAACTTAAATGGACAGAAAGTCAAAACAATTCCAGTACAATCAATAACAAGTCAAAGTTTACTATTATTTCTATATTTATTCAATATAGTACTTGAAGTCTTAGCTAGAATAAGACACTGGAAGGAGATAAAATGCATAAAATATGGAAAGGAAGAAGTTAAAGTGTCACTATTGCAGAACATTCCATCCACACATTGCAGAATACACATTTTTCTCAGGATCCCATGGAACTTTTCCTAATATAGTTCAGTAATAGGACAGAAACTAAGTCGTAGCAACTATAGAAATATTGAAAGAAATTCTTATACTGTATTTGATGATAGTGGAATGTAACTAGAACTCAACTGCAAGTGAAAAATGTAGCACATACACACACTCACAGCAGTGAAGAGTCACAAAAAATAGCAAGAAGAGAAAAATTGTAAATTCCAAGAATAAAACGAAAGTACAAAAAATAGCAAGAAGAGAAAAATTGTAAATTCCAAGAATAAAATGAAAGTACAACACACCAAAACTATGGGATACAACAAAAGCAATCAATGTTTATGGTTACAATGCCAACATTATAAAATCTAGAGCTATCGCTATAAATAACTTGATGTTGTACTTTAGATTCTTGAGGTGGGGGTAAGAACTAGCAGAAGCCAAACTGAAAATTAGTAGCCCAAAAGATGTAATAACCAAAATGGAAGCAGAAATGAATGAAATGAAAAAATTTGAAAGTAAAAGGAGTAACTTTTGCCAACTGCATCCATGTCAGAAACACTAAGTGTTAAACTAGTATGCCATCAGATGCTGTTTTACCATGTGTTTCTCATGCTCAGACTTCTTACTCTTTGGAGACATGCTACTGCTGCCCAACAGAAGTCACTTCAAATAATCTGTCACTTGAAAGACAAAAAGTATAGGTATGAAGTTAAAAATGAAGCTTAAAGGACCCTCATCTATATTATTCTCTACATTTATAAATGATTAAAGCATCTCCAAATGACCCTTTAAATTTAAAAGCAATTCCAAAAATACCAATTTTCCCATACTGAGAGTGCCTGTTTTTCTACTTAATATAATTTATAATGAACCTATAAACAGAACAATGAAGTAAACATATATACACATACCAGCTAAGCCAAAAGACTGGACTAAGAATCTATAAAAAGGTTTCTGACCCTAAGAATACTAAACATAGCAAATATTGAACTTGCTTTCTTTTCTTTCTTTTTTTTGTTTTTAGATATATTCTTTATTGACATTTCAAATGATTTCCCCTTTCCTGGTTCCCCCTCCAAAGTTCCATAACCCATCTCCCCTCCCCCTGTTCCCCAATCAAACCCCTCCCATTTCCCTGTCCTGGTATTCCCCTACATTGCTGCATCGAGCCTTCCCAGGACCAGGGGCCTCTTCTCCCTTTGATGTCCAACAAGGCCATCCTCTGCTGCATATGCATCTGGAGCCATGGGTCCCTCCATGTGTACTCTTTGGATGATGGTTTTGTCCCTGGGAGCTCTGGGAGTACTGGGTGACTCAGATTGTTGTTCTTCCTATGGCACTGCAAACCCCTTCAGCTCCTTGGGTCTTTTCTCTAGTTCCCCCATTGGGGACCCTGTTCTCAGTTCAATGGCTGGCTGAGAGTATCCCCTTCTATATTTGTCATGCACTAGCAGAGCCTCCCGGGTGACAGCTATCTCCAGCTCCAGGCAGCAAGTTCTTGTGGGAATCAATAATAGTGTCTGGGTTTTGTAACTGTATATGGATGGATCACTAGATGAGGTAGTCTCTGGGTGGTCTTTCCCTCAGACTCTGATCCATACTTTGTCTCTGTATCTCCTTCTGTGGGTATGTTGTTCCCCCTTCTTAGAAGGACCAGAGTATCCACACTTTGTTCTTCCTTCTTGGGCATCATTTGATATGTGAATTGTGTCTTGGGTATTCCAAGTTTCTAGGCTAATATCCACTTATCAGTGAGTGCATACCATGTGTGTTCTTTTGTGAATGAGTTACCTCACTTAGGACGATATTTTCCAGTTCCACCCATTTGCCTAAGAATTGCATAAATTCATTGTTTTTAATGGCTGAATAGTACTCCATTGTGTATATATACACCACATTTTCTGTATCCATTCCTCCGGTGAGGGACATTAGGGTTCTTTCCAGCTTCTGACTATTATAAATAAGGCTGCTATGAACATAGTGGAGCATGTATCCTTATTGCATGCCGGGGAATCCTCTGGGTATATGTCCAGGAGGGGTATAGCAGGGTCCTCCAGAAGTATCATGCCCAGTTTTCTGAGGAACTGCCAGATTTCCAGAGTGGTTGTACCAACTTGCAATCCCACCAGCAATGGAGGAGTGTTCCTCTTTCTCCACATCCTTGCCAACACCTGCTATCTCCTGAGTTTTTGATCTTAGCCATTCTGACTGGTATGAGGTGAAATCTCAGGGTTGTTTTGATCTGCATTTCCTTGATTACTAAGGATGTTGAACATTTCTTTAGGTGTTTCTCAGTCATTCGATATATGTCAGGTGAAAAGTCTTTGTTTAGCTCTGTACCCCATTTTTAATAGGGTTATTTGGCTCTCTGGAGTCTAACTTCTTGAGTTCTTTGTATATATTGGATATTAGCCCTCTGTTGGATATAGGGTTGGTAAAGATCTTTTCTCAATTTGTTGGTTGCCATTTTGTCTGATTGACAGTGTCCTTTGCATTATAGAAACTTTGCAATTTCATGAGGTCCCATTTGTCAATTCTTGATCTTAAAGCATAAGCTACTGGTGTTTTTTAGGAAAATTTCCCCTCTGCCCATGTGCTCAAGGGTCTTCTCCCTTTTGTTTGTTTGTTTGTTTAAGATTTATTTATTTATTATATGTAAGTACACTGAAGCTATCTTCAGACACTCCAGAAGAGGGAGTCAGATCTCATTACAGATGGTCATGAGCCACCAAGTCGTTGCTGGGATTTGGACTCAGGACCTTTGGAAGAGCAGTCATGAGACAAGTCACTGAGTCATGTCTCCAGCACTTGAACTTGCTTTGTGAAGAGACAATTGTTCTTCTGCCTTTATTTTATAAAGATAGAAGAGAACATATCTTTACCTAAAAAGCTCTTGGTCAAGAATTCTGATAAGGTTTAGGGTTATCACTAAAAGAATTTATAAGACTAACAAAAATCTATAATTTCAATGGATGCAAATTTGTGCTTATATTATTCATAAATAAAATGATTGCCATAGATAGGATTCCTCTTTACAGTTTAATAATAACAGGAAAAGCATATTAATATCAGAATCTTTCCTGAAATGATTTTCTTCTGGGTCTTGCCTATCAGAGTTCCATTGTAGATGTTAGTCTAAGGTGGTCTTCTCAGGAAGATCAGCTGCTAGTTATTAGCTTGCCCTATGATGGCTCCTGACAACAGAGCAAAAGGATGCACTGGCTATTTGCACATAAATACAATGAACTGAGTATAGCAAATGACTCCAACCGTTATGTTGAATTGTCTTCTACAAATGTATGTTTGATACATTTTTGTAATTATAATAGTCATATCATTATTTTGTAAAAATTGTGCTTATTTCCTCTCTGGTATATTAACTACATAATTATTTAAAGATATGAGTAAATTACTTTAAAAAGCCTCCTCTTTTGACAAGACTTCCAAATAAATTAAATTCATTTTTATTCCCCCCTTGCAATAGTGTGTGATAGAAGTCACAATAGGTCTAGAACCTTTCCTGAATCAGTTAAATGTGTCTGGCATGATAAAAAAATAAAATAAACAAAGAAAGAAAACCAAAACATGGAAACAAACTATGGAAAGTAATACTTTGCTTTATATTTAGACGGGTTTGCATTTATCAGCAACTCTGGTTACTTTCTATCATTTGATAATCAATGCATAAATCTTTCAATTGGAATTTTCAAAATGGTTAAATAATTATTTTCATGAACTTTGAGTCTTTTGATATAACAGCCGCCAGTAAAAGCAAATAGCAATCAATGGGTTTGTGCCATAATAAAAATTTCAATCACCCTGAATTTTTTTTAAGCAGAAAAGTTCATGTTGAATCTTTTTTATGTAAGATTCTTTTATATTTATTATTTTTCACTAATACTGAATTAAGAGTATCACTTTAGGTAAATTTTGAATATTTTTTTATTTTTTATTGAAAATAGATTCTTTTTTTCATCCAACATATCCTGATAACAGCTTCCTCTCCCTCTCCTCTTCCTAGCAACTCTCCACCTCCTTCCCTTCTGAATTCACTCCCTTTCTGTCTCTCATTAGAAAAGATCAGGCTTCTAAGAGTTAACAACAAAACATAACAAAATAAAATAAAATAAAATAAAATAAAATATAAAAGTTAAAACAAAAATCATCTATTGAAGTTTGATAAGGCAAACCAGAGCCCAAGAAAAGGCCTAAGAATCAGAGATCCACTCATTCACACACTCACGAGTCCCATAAAAACACTAAGCTGGAAATCCTAATATATATACACAGAGGACAGGTGCAGACCAACGCCAGCCCTGTGCGTGTTGCTTCAGTCTCTGTGAGTTCATATGAAGTTTGCTCAGTTGCTTTAGAGGGCCTTGTTCTCCTGGTGCTCTACATCCTCTCTGGCTCCCACATTCTTTCCAACTTCCTCCTCTTCAGGAGTTCCTTGAGCTCTGAGGTAGGGATTTGGTGGAAACATTGCAAAAGAATTCGGAGATCTACTTGCCTCTGTTAAGCACAGACAATAAGGTGGCTGGGTGTGACCCTGTCCTGAAATTACCATTTCTACCACACCTGGGCCTAAACTTGCTCTGTCCCAGGCTGGCCCTAAACTCAGGAATCTGTCTGCCTTTGTAAGCATAAGCAAACACACTTAGCTGGGTGGGATCTCCTGGGATCACTACTCCCTAAATCGCTCTATCTCCCTCCTTACTATCTTTCTGACAAGTTGACTCACAGCTCAGCTGCTTTTGTTCTTTTAGATTCTTGAAGTCCCTAATAATTCATATTGCTAAACTGAGAAATTATATTTTTGAACTCATGTTTTAGAGTTCTTTTCCACAGCATTAAGGGTAGTCCTGAAGGTCCCAGAATTTAAAGGAATACAAAAATATGTAAATTATTATAAATTAAGCCCTATGCCAACAGCAGCCATCAATACTCCTGGAGGCCCACATCTGCTGGTCCTGACACAGGAGAAGGAATGTTAGCATTCTGTCCCCACTAAGGTCATGATAGATCCAGAAATTTATCTATTTAATATCTCTATCTATCTATCTATCTATCTATCTCTCTATCAGTGATAACATATATACATATTTTATGTTATATGTAAAAGAGCAATATATATTAAGTGTATGTATTATGTATAAAATGTAAAGTATATATTTATATATAGAAAAACTATATAAAATATACATATTTATGCTTACATATATTTAATTTATACATATAAATGTAATACATATTACATAATATAATTTTTATTTATTATAAAAATAATATGTATATAAATAGGTATGAAATAATAATGCAAAATATTTATAGATATATTTATATAAATACTAAACATATTTTATATCAGTACATAAAATATATAAAATAACAATATAGCAAATATAAAAATATATCATAAATTTATATTTATACTATATAATATATATTTATATATAAAATTTATATATAAATAAATACTATATATAAATATATTATATATTTATATATAACATATGTATTTGTTTATAACATATTTATTCCTTATATAATATATATTTATATATAGCATCTTATATATTTATATATGTCATATAATATATTATATATATGATATAGTATTACATACAAATATTATATATAAATATAAATAATAAATTAAAAAGAAATAATATATATTCATAGAAATATATTTATATTAATATACATTTACATCTATATATTATATTTTACTATGTATATAAATGCCATACATATAAACAAATGTATACATATATATAAACAATATATAAATATACATAAATATATACAATATATATTATACATATTAGATATATAATATTAAAATATGAATTATATGAAATATATTTAAATATAATATATTTATATATTGTATATGTATTAACATATATTTTATATAATATACATATTTTATATATTTATTTTATATGTATGGTATATATGATATTTTATATAGAAAATATTTATCATATAAATATATTAATATATATAAAGTATATAATATATTATAGTAAAATGTATTTGAGTATATTAGGTATTTTATTTTAAATTTATCTATTTAATATAAATTTAATAATATATATCACTGATCACACACACATACATATATCACTGATGGATGAATGGATAATATGTAGAGAATGTTGTTCATCCTTTTTAACAATTATTTTATTTATTTACATTTCAAATGTTGTCACCCTTCCTGGTCTTCTCTACAACACCCCATACCCTCCCTCTCCCCCACTTTGCTATTGAGCCATCTCTCCAGTCTCCTCTCTCTCTCTCAGTTCTTAAAATTTTGTTTCAGGAGTGTTTTGTGGCTTTCAATTTTTTAAAGTCCTTTATCTCCTTGATGAAATTATTTCTGTGTAGTTAATTATTTTAGATGTTATTACAGGTAAAGGTGATAATTTTTTTATTTTGCATAGTTCATGACTGATTTAAGAAAATACAATTGATTTTGAGAATTACTGAACCTATCCCACAACTTTCCATAGTTCAGTTATTGTAATAGTACTATTATTGATAATTTATGATTTTTCTCTATATTGGGTATTTTGACAGCTAATGATCATTTTGCCTATTCTACATGCTTTGGTTGCTTTTCTTTTTCTTGTATAAAAGCTCTGGCTAGAGCTTTCAGTAAAAAGTATACTAGGAGTGAAAATGCTTGTTTTTGTCTTAGTGACAAAGGTTGGTATGTTCTACCATGTGATACTGCTTGAAATTTCATAAATATATTGAGGCAGCTTTCTGAATAGATATTTTACTGACATTTTTATAATGAAAGAGTGTTCAGTTTTTTTAAATAAAATTTCCAGGTCAGTTGAGATAATCATGTGTACTTTCTCCTTTTTAAAAATACAGCATATTACTTTATGTTTAACCAATCAACTTTCTGCAATAAATATCACTTTGTAATTTTGAATAATCCTTCAATATGTCACTGGAATAATTTTGCTAAATATTTTCTTGAGTATACTTACATCAATCTTCAAAAAGTATAAGTTTATAGTATCTTTCCTACTGAAATCTTTTAAAATACACCATCTTAAATGGAGGATGAACTGTAATAAATATGAAATATTTTGTGTTTTGATGTATTTATACAGCTATTACTTTGGATCTTAACTCTCTCCTAAGACAGAAGTGTTAAATGTGTGTTCTAAAACATGACATTGTTTAGAGGAGGTGTAACCTTTAAGGGGTATGGCTTACATGGTGTTCTTTAGATCCTTTGGAGTGTGACCCAAGAGGACATATCAGAAACACACAATTTACTTTCCTTAACAGTTGAATAATATTCCATTCTGTAAATAGACTACATTTTCTTCTGGTAAATCTCTTTCCAGATTTTTGAGGAACTTCCACACTGGTTTCCATAGTGGATTTACCAGTTTGTACTCCCACCAGTAATGGATGAGTGTTTGCCTTACCCTACATCCTTGCCAGCAAGAGCTTTCATTTGTCTTACATATCTTTGCTATTCTCATGCATGTAAGATAAAATTGCAAAGTGGTTTTAATTTGCATTTCTCTAATGTCTAATGATAGTGACCATTTCTAAAAGTATTGATGACTATCAGATGCTGGAACCTAGATGCAACATTTTCAATTCAATCTACCACATTCCAGTCCCTGGTCTGAACAAGCTCATGACCATATTATAATGCAAAGAAGCATTTAGTCAACGTTTGATTAAAGTCCCTATGGTCTTAACATTGTTGACTCATCCAAAGTCCTTCTGAGATTAAAAGTAATCTCTTAATTATTACTGCCTCTAAAACCATTGACACATTTCCAACATACATCGACACAGGATATACATTTCCATTTCAAAGGGGAGGAATGAGACATAAAGAAGGAATACTAGACCAATGTAAGACAGAAACTCAGCAAGGAAAAGACCAGATCTCTGTAGCCTCATATCTGGTATCAAAGGTTTTGCTGCCTGCAACACCCATCTCTTAGGCTGCTTCCATTCCCTGTATGCAGCTCTCCTTGGCAGATGCCTCGCAGCTCTATCTCCGGTGCCTTGCAGTCCCAACTTCAACCAAGGCTATTTATCAGCTTCATGTAACAGCATCTCACTGTCTCTTGGCCTCTCAAGGCCTTCTTCTCCCAGTGACTCTAGCACTACCACATGTTGCCTGGCATCAGGGAAGTTTTTGGGGTCTTTGCAGAAGTGAGCTAGATTCTTTGCCAAAATTTCACATGAATAAGCTCTAGTCCAGTTGCAAATAGAGACCTTGTTTCCCTATGAAGCCTCTTGAGCCAGGCCTCCTCAGCCTGCAGATCCATGTACAGCATTTGGGAATATTGGTAGCATTATTTGAGCCTTGCGTTGCCCTACTGCTGTAGTTATGTGGCCTGCACTATGTATAGCCTATCTATCTGTCTGTCTGTCCGTCCGTCCGTCCGTCCATCCGTGTGTGTCTCTCTCTCTCTCTGTCTGTCTGTCTGTCTGTCTGCCTGTCTGTCCTATCTATCTATCTATCTATCTATCTATCTATCTATCTATCTATCTATCTGTCTGTCCGTCCATCCGTCTCTCTGTCTGTCTGTCTGTCTGCCTGTCTGCCTGTCTGTCCTATCTGTCTGTCTGTCTGTCTGTCTGTCTGTCTGTCCGTCCGTCCATCCGTCCGTCCGTCTGTCTGTCTGCCTGTCTGTCCTATCTATCTGTCTGTCTGTCTGTCTGTCTGTCCGTCCATCCGTCTCTCTGTCTGTCTGTCTGTCTGCCTGTCTGTCCTATCTGTCTGTCTGTCTGTCTGTCTGTCCGTCCGTCCGTCCGTCCATCCGTCTCTCTGTCTGTCTGCCTGTCTGTCCTATCTATCTATCTATCTATCTATCTATCTATCTGTCTGTCTGTCTGTCCGTCCGTCCGTCCGTCCGTCCGTCTGTCCGTCCATCCGTCTCTCTGTCTGTCTGTCTGCCTGCCTGTCTGTCCTATCTATCTATCTATCTATCTATCTATCTGTCTGTCTGTCTGTCTGTCTGTCTGTCCGTCCGTCCGTCCGTCCGTCCGTCCGTCTGTCCGTCCATCCGTCTCTCTGTCTGTCTGTCTGCCTGCCTGTCTGTCCTATCTATCTATCTATCTATCTATCTATCTATCTATCTATCTGTCTGTCTGTGCGTCCGTCCGTCCGTCCGTCCGTCCATCCGTCTCTCTGTCTGTCTGTCTGTCTGCCTGTCTGCCTGTCTGTCCTATCTATCTATCTATCTATCTATCTATCTATCTGTCTGTCTGTCTGCCTGTCCTATCTATCTATCTATCTATCTATCTATCTATCTATCTATCTATCTATCCGTCCGTCCATCCGTCTCTCTGTCTGTCTGTCTGTCTGTCTGTCTGTCTGCCTGTCTGTCCTGTCTGTCTGTCTGTCTGTCTGTCTGTCTGTCTGTCTGTCTGTCTGTCTGCCTGTCTGTCCTATCTATCTATCTATCTATCTATCTATCTGTCTGTCTGTCTGTCTGTCTGTCTGTCCGTCCGTCCGTCCGTCCGTCCGTCCGTCCGTCCGTCCGTCCGTCCGTCCATCCATCCATCCATCCATCTATCTATCTATCTATCTATCTATCTATCTATCTATCATCTCTACTGTACATGCAGCCTTCTTATGTAGCTATCCCACCATTCTGAGCACTCCAACATCCCAAGGTCTCCATCTGCACATCATAGTTTGCTTTAAATATTCAATTTCTTTTCTAGTCCAGAGTCCCAAAATCTTTGCAGCCAAAACAAAAACAAACAAACAAACAAAACAACAACAACAACAAAAAAAACAAAACAAAAAAGCCAACATACAGTCAAATTATTCACAGCAACACCCTACTCTCGGGTACCAAGTTCTGTATAAGTTTCTTTTTGTTGCTGTTTTAAAATACCATGACCAAAGCAACTTTACAGTTCTAGAGAGAGTTCATAATGTTGGGGGAGGCATGGCAGCAGTTAGCCAGAGCAAGAAGCTGAGAAATCATACCTTCAACTACAAACACTAAACAGAGAGTGAATTGGAAGCCAGGATGAGGCTATAAGCTCTCAAAGGCCAGCCCCACCACCCACCTTCAGCAAATTCCATGTCCCAAACACTTTGTGACATCCCCAAACAGGGATTGCAACTAGGGATCAAGTGTACAAATATCAGAGCCTATAGAGGATATTTTTTTTAGTCAAATCTCTACACACTCTTAAATCATTGAACCATCTTTCCAGCCTCTCTATTTCTTTTTCCAGTTTTGGTTATGTGTTTCTACAAATTTATCCATCTCTCAAAGCCTATTTATTCTTTTTAGAACAATTTTTCAGCGTAGTGTTAAAACCCTTTCTGTGTCTCATTCCTGATGATGTTCCTTCTTTTCTTTTATTTAGTTACTTGGATCTTTGTTCTGTTTGCCAATTTTGTTTATGTTTTCTAAAAGTCAACTTTCCTTTGGTTTCTATTAGTTTTCTTCTATAATCTACTTAAACTGTGATATAATTTATTCTTTTTTATATTGGTAGTTTAATTTATTCTTTTTCTAGTTTCTTTAGGTATAAGGTTGAGTTGAAGATTGTTCTTTTTTAGCATATGTATCCACAGGTAAAAAACTACTTTTGCTACATTCCCTAACTTTGGGTTTGTTTTGATTGCTTTCGTTCTGTCACATAGTCTTGAATTAACTATGAGATTTCTCTTTGTGTTTGTTGTTTTGAGAATGTGTTGCTTAATATCAGTATGGCGGTGAAAATCTCAACTTCTGTTTACTATTTTCTCATTTTATCATAGTACGATCAGAGAAGGTACTTCATGATTTTAATCTTCTTAAATTTATTTTTACTCCTAGCATATGCCGAAAATATATGTTGTGATATTGTTGCAGTTTATGTGCCATTATGTCTGTCATTTTCAATTGTTTTATACTGCTCTCCAATTCCTTTATTTTTTTATTTTTTTATTTTTTATTTTTTTTTGGTTTTTCGAGACAGGGTTTCTCTGTGTAGCCCTGGCTGTCCTGGAACTCACTCTGTAGACCAGGCTGGCTTCGAACTCAGAAATTTGCCTGCCTCTGCCTCCCAAGTGCTGGGATTAAAGGCGTGCGCCACCACCGCCCATTTCTAGCTGATTTTTATCCCTTTATTCATAATTGAAAGCCTGTTCCTGAATTGTACCACTGTTGTTATGTAACTAGTTCTTCAACTCTGAAAAGAAAATTGCAACACCTAAGGGCCCTTAAGAATAGGTTATAATTAATGTTCATGGTATTGATTAATTAATTCTATTATAATTATATAATACCCTGCTATATTTCATTGTTCTTGATTTAATGTTTGATGTTAGTGGAGATATCCATATTCTGTGGTTTTAACATCCTTTCACTTTTAGTCTGGGTGTTTTCTTGATTGAAGAATTTCTCTTATATGTGGCCCATTACTCGTCCCCATTTTTAATCCAGCCAGCCAATCTATGTGCTTTGATTCCAAGTTTATTCTATTTCATTAATAATAGGAAAGGATACTGTTTTCATTTTGCTGTTTCCTTAATGATCTACCAGTTGGTCTCCTTTTTCTTACCCCTGTTCTTTATATTTTCCTAACAGGCTTTGGTGTTTCTTCTTATTTTCTTTTGTGTTTTGATGTGTCCTTTTTAGTTAGTAGGTAAAGCCTCTTACCAGTGCACCACTTAAATTGAAACTTAACTTTCGTAGCATATAGAAGCACTACTTGCCTACAGCTTTCTTATTGTTTTTGCATCAGAAGCCAACACTTTACATGATACATAGTCATTAAATAGATACTCTTTGACTGTTCATTAAATTCCAGTTCCAAAATCACAATAATACAGATTCCTATACTGGAGAATATTTTTAAGTTTGTTCTAGAGAACATTTCATTTTTATGTGGCTTGGTGTTGCTGTATATGTTCCTTTAAGCATTTAGTCTTCAAGGATTCTCATTTCTTGTGAGAAGATTCAGTGGGAATAAACTGTTATAGATTTATCTAGTAAAATCTATTTTCTCCTTCATATTTCCAAAGACAGTATTGATAGGTATATTTCTTGACTGACAATATTTTCCCTTTAATATTTGGAATATGTCATCTTTATTTCCTTAGAACCAACATAGTTCCTGATGAGAAGTCCACTCATAATCTTACCGAAGCTCTAATGTATATGACAAGTCATTTCTTCTCTTTGGCCTTTTGGTTTCTGTCTTTGTCTTTGAGTTAAGACAAATGTCTCTAATCTCTTCAATTTGATTTATATAGTTGACATTTTCATTTATTGCACTTACATGTCAATTGCTTTCCTAGGATTTTGGAACTTTTCACTCACTGTTTTATCAAACAAGTGATTTGCCCCTCACTTCTCCTTTCTCCTAAAGATCCTGGCAGTGCATATATCCATTTCCTTGATACAATCCCACGAAGTTCCTCTCTCCTCTCCTCCCATTCTCTCCTTTCTCTTCTCTGACTTCATAATTTCAAATGACTTGTCTTCAAGTTTGAAGATGACCTCTTTTGCCTGCTTAAGTCTCCACTTAATTCCTTTTGAAAACTTCAGTATAGTATAAATTCAGGTATAGTATTTATTGGCTTTACAATTTCTGCTTGATTCTTTTCTATAGTTTTTTTTTAATTTTTATTTTTCTGCTGATATTCATGTTGTTTTCATTCATCACTTTCCTGATTAAATTTATGCTGTGTTCTTCCTTAGCTCATTGAATATGTTTATGACAGTTATTTGAATATATTTGCCTAATAAATCACGCATAGTTTATGGTTGCTTTCTGTAGCCCCCACCCCTATCCCCCTTGATTTGGGCTGTTTGCATTTCTCGAAGTCTCTAACGGGGATTTGGAGATTCATTCTGAGAAACAAAAAAGCAATCAACTCTTTGTCTTTATGCCCTGATAATGTGCAAATGAAGATTTTTAACAATCAACCTGATTAGCTATTCCAAGAGCCATTGAGCATTCGCTGATCCTTTGCTCCCTCTAGTGTCTATCTGCAGTACTGCATTTCTAGGATGCAGTGGTAGTTTTCTGCAGCTCCCAAGTTTTTTCTCCTGCCTTTCTACTCATGAGACAAGGGAGCTTCAAGTCAGATGAGGGGGAAAGTTTCCTGGACAGCTGCCAAACAGGACATTAGGAACACTACCTACTCCTTTGTCCCCACTCCATTCTGGAAGTACAGACTTTTATGATGCTTCTTCTTAGTTGCCACTGTGGTTACTTAGTTACCCATGATAGGCTGGGTAGGGGTATCCATGGCATGACAAAACCCTTTGGCATGCTCAAACTCCTTTGCTGGAATCCTTTTCTTGCCTTTACAATGGCCTGGGTACTCTTTGTTCTCAGTTCTTCTCTAGAGTTTACCAGAATTTAGTGCAGGCTTTATGAGGGACGTTTACTAGTAAGCCATTTTGCTGACACCACTCCACTGTTGAAACTTGGCAGCATCTCTTGAAATTATCTCTATTATACACTGTTACTGCCATAAATATCATTACATATCACATGTCCCCACACATAGATTATGATCCTTTTAAACATTTTAAAAATGTATACATTTTACAGATGGTTGTGAGCCACCATGTGGTTGTTGGGAACTGAACTCAGGACCTCTGGAAGAGCAGCCAGTGTCCTTGACTGATGAGCCAACTCACCAACCCTGGAATTTTGTTTGTTTGGTTTGTTCTTTTTCAAACAGGGATTCTCAGTGTAGCCTGGGAAGTCCTAGAACTGCCTCTGTAGATCAGGCTGGCCTCGAACTCTCACCAATCCACTTGCTTCTGCCTCCCAAGTGCTGGGATTAAAGGCATGTGCCACCACTGCCCAATGATCCTTTTAATACGTAAGTTTTAAATCATCTAAAACAAAACAAAAAAACAGAACTATAAAATGCCAATTATAGGTTTTTCTACCATTTACTCATATACGTTATTTTATTAACTTGTATTTGTTTGTGAATTTCAAATCACGTACTGCAATCCCACTCATCTCTCCCTCCCCTCATGCCCACCATTCACCCTTGCAACCTCCCCCTTCAACAACAAATTAAAAATCTCATTGTGGAAGTTGTAGTGTGTCAGTGTGTGTCACAGTGTGTCCCACAGTTCTTTGCTTGCAAATGTTCATTGCAATGGCTCCTTGGTCTGGTTGAAGGCCTCTAGCTTCTGCTGCGCTATCAATACTGGAACCTCACTGGAACCTGCCCTGTGTCACAGAGATTTTGTAGTTTTGGATCTGTAGGGCTGACGCCTTCATGCACTCCAGCAGTACATTGATGGGGTGGGCCAACTCAGAGCCCTGTATGTAGGCATGAGCAGTGTCTGAGCTGGTCAGCTCTCCCTCTCTCAGGTCCCCAGGGCCAGCCTACCCACAGCTCCCACATTTAGGACCAGGCCTACTGTGCTGCCCAGGCGAGCTGCAGCAGGTGAGAGGCATGGAACTCTCCAGCTCTGATGCCTACTGTGCTGCCCGAAACTCAGTATAGCCACCTATAATCCTAGCCTTAACAGCTCAAAAGTGTCTCAGGTACATACTAAGTTGGAGGCGAGCCTGAGCTACAAAACACTGTCTCAAGAAACAAAGAAAAAGTGTGGGTGCATTGTTAGACTTTGGTAGTTTTACGGATAATTCTGTGAGCACTTCACGTTCACTGAGTGGCTAACTTAGCTGGCCAGAAAACCCTTGGGATCTTCCCAGCTTTGCCCCCCCGGCACCAGGCAGACAGGAGCATCTGTGGATTTGTATGCATGTGATAGGGTCCTAACACAGGACAGGATGCTTACATGGCAAGCACCTTACCAAACGAACCACCTCTCCAGCCGTACTAGTGCATGACAGTATCTTATCAAGTGATCCCACAACTATTTTGACTTAACCATCCATGTGACTGAACTTTTTGTTCTTTCTGCTTTTTTTTAAACTTCTGCATTGCCCTGATTATATTTAAAAAATAGTATTCTGAACAGCAAAGTCCAACTTGCTCTTCAAAATTTACCTCATTCTCAATACATCCCTTCAATTTATAGTTCTCCCACCTAATCCGGGAAGTCAGATATAAGTATAGAAATACGTTCCCCTACCCCATGTTTTGTTCCTTATCATGTTGTGAATTGTATTAGAGTACACCTTAAGGCGAGTCTTCTTTGAAGGATGCTCTGAGTTGCAGTCCATTCCAACCTTTGAGATTTAATGCTGAGAAAAAAAGTTTTGTAACAAGCATGTTATTCTGACATCATCTGTGTGTGTGTTCACGTGTCATTCCTGCATCTGTATTTTACAGTGAAGGCGCAATTTCTGCTCACTTTCACATAGAACTTTATTGAAGCACAAGACTCAAATATACATGAGAACAACATTTAGAAGGTTATCTTATTTACAACGGCTCAGTTCACGTTACACTCCAATACTGAACATCACAATCAACAAAACAAGCATCACCAACAAGTGTCATGTGTTTTCAGTTGTCTCTTCATTTGGCATCAGAACAATGATACAGATTACACAGGGTTGGGCATAATTACCATCAGCATTAAAGAGGTACACTGAAACAAGGAATCAGCTGGGAAAGCAAAGCATTATTTGAGGGTCAGATGACTCAGGAACACAAGGACAACCAGAGGCAAATAGCTAATCATATTACTTGTTTTGCTCTGCTTCAGAGTGCGTTTTGATTTTCAGGTTTGTATTTCAGTTCCTTGGCAGTTTTTTCAGCCTCAAGGAATGCTGAAATATACGGTTCAAGATTCACCGCTGCATCCTCCTCCTCCTCCTCATCGTCATCAGTAAACAGTGCCTCTTTTTTAATAAGTTTACTGATAGTCTCAAATATTGCAAAAACAAATTGAACGTTTTCTTCTGACTCCTCCCTATTTAAAAGGTCCATAAATTCTGACACTGAATCAGTCAAAAGCATGCGTTTTGTCACGACAGGGTTTTCAGACAGATTCAGTAGCAGTTTCAGAACCTGAAACCTTGTTTTGGTATTGCCTGAATTCAGTAAGTAGAAAAACCCAGCCAAGTAATTGATAACCACTTTGTGATAGTCAAAAGTAGCAGTGAGGTGTGTAAGCATTGTCAATCCAGACAACTGCTCAGAGCAATCCAAGTCATAATCAAAGGTATCCTCACAAATCTGACACACATATGTCTCAATCATGTTTAGGTCTGGATAAGGTGGAGCCAAGCGAATCATATTTTCCAAAAACCTTGTCCTAACTCGGGTGGATGGATAGTTAAGCAAGGCTTCAATCAGTGAGATAACGCCCGAGTTTCGAATGAAATCTCGGGTAAACTGAGAAGCGCCTCTCATGCCCATTGCAATTCTAGATATCTCATGGATAAAAGGGTCACGATTTCTGTCCATCATTACAAGAAGTTCCTCAAACTCCTCAGAACCAATTCTAAGCTCACACTGGATGCAGTTGCAAGACCAGTTTTCAGGCTGTGCACTTTCCCTGGCCTTAAGATGCTCCCGAATTTCCCGGACTGACCGGTAAGAGGGATCATACTGAAATGGGAACTCGGGTACAGGCTCCCCTTCTGGACGAACTTCCACAAGCTTAGGCTTTCCCCCAAACATTTCTGCAAACAGAGATGCTGCTTCTTTGGGGAATCTGAAGGGGTTTATGGATGGGAAGCCAGCTTTTCCCCATGGACCAGGCTTAAACTTAACAGTGACCTCATCCCAGCTCTGAGGCCTGCGGGATGGATCAGGTTCCTGCTCAGTTGAAGACTCAGGCTCACAAATGGCCTTGCATACAGGTACAGGATTTGATTCAAAGCTAGCCTCATCTCCTTCCCAGAACCAGGATCCCACTATGGTTTCAGCTTCTGTACTAGATTTACAATTGTCATCACTGCCAGTGTTGTTAATCACCTGATCTTTTGCCCCTGACCCAAACTTAGCAATTGACTCTTTCCCATTTTCTGGACTGGATTCACTGACAATCACAGCTTTAGATTCTTTTGTAGCCTTGTCACGAGACCAGAGCCAGGACCCAACAGCCATTTCACCCTCATCTTTTGGCTTGGACACACACTTTACTCCTGCTTGCATACTGTTCTTTCTTGCAGCCCAGATCAAGGACTCAAAAATTGCCTCCTCTTCAGTTTCTGACCCAGTTTCAACAGTCTGTGACCCAGCACCTATTTTGGCCTTATCAGTCCAGAACCATGACCCAGTAACTTTCTCTTTCTTAATCCCAGGAGCAGACTCAAAAGTACCCCTTCTCACTGCCTCTAGACTGGCCTCTCCATTGCCCCAGAGCCAGGATCCAACTGTATCTTCATCTTCAGATGTTATCTTGTTCTCTTCATTAATCGTAGCAGCTGGCTGAAACTTGTCTTCATCCCCAGCCCAAAACCAAGAACCAATGATGTCTTCCTCTTCCGCTTCTGGCCTGGATTCTTCTCTGTTGGGAGCTTCCACAATGGTTTCTTCATTTTCTTTCCAGAACCAAGAATTGAATGCACTGTCCTCTAAAGTTGGTAGTTTAATCTTTTCTCCAGTCTCATCATCTATATTTCCCTCTTCTGCAGCCCATAGCCAGGACCCTGAGATGGTCTTGGTCCTTGGATAATTACTGGACCACAGCCATGGATCAACAGTGTCCTCTTTTTCTCCCAGAGTAGATTTCAAGCATTCTCTATTGGTAGGATACAAACAGGGTTCTTTTGCCCAGACGCAAGACTTTTTGTTAGCATCCTCAGCTTCTGCCATAGGCTTGTATCTGACACCAGCTGCATACTTCACATCGGGTTGTTCTCTGGCCTCAAACCAAGGTGATCTAATGGGTTCTTCCTCATCCTCAAGGCTAGACTTACTGTTAACTTCAGCCTCCACACTATTATCTACCTTAGCCCAGAACCAGGGCCCAATTATGGGCTCCTCCTCAGCTCCTGCCATGATGTCAGAGCAAGGTTCAGTCTCTAAATCCATATGTGGCTGCTTTTCAGACCAAAACCAAGGCACAAAGATTGTTGTTTTTGTAGATGCTGACCCAGCCTGTTCAACCTCAGCCTCTGTATTGACTTCTCCATCCCAGAACCAGGAATCAGTAATTTCTTTTTCTCCAGACTTTGGCATCTTCTCATAATTGGCTCCACCAGATCTAATGCTGTTCTCACCAGTGCCCCAGAACCAAGATCCAAAAATAGACTCCTCATCAGCCTGTAAGTTGATCTCGTCATCCTCTGCCAAGAACCAGGACCCAATAGCGACCTCATCATCCTTAGCTAGTGGCATAGTAGCCTTTGGCCCACTTTCCATACTGGTCTTCCTTCCAGACCCTAAACAGAAACTAACTTGCTCCTCCTTAGCGTTTAGTGTGAATTTATGACCGGTCTCAGAGTCCACACTGGCTTCTTCTTCACTCCAGAACCAATCTCCAACAATGGGCTCCTCCTCTACAACAGTGGTCTTGATGCTTATCCTATCCCCCATAGTGGACTCCTGGGTGTCCCAGAACCAAGTCCCAACGAGAACTTCCTCCTCTGGCCTGGTTTCTTGTTTGGTACTTGGTCTGGCTTTAGTTTTGACTTCTTCCCTTGGTACTGCTCTGGTTCTGGGATCTTTCTTTGTCTTAGACTTTGAAAGAGCATTAGCTTTCTCTTCAGGCAAGAACCAGGACTCTTTCTTATTTGTATCTACAGATCCAGACATGACATCACCGTAAGCGTCTCGCTTGGCCTGGTGCCTGGCCCTCATATTGACCCCTTTCCTGGCTCTGGGTTTGGACCTAGATTTAGCCTCTTCTCCAGACCAAAACAAAGATTTTGTATGATTTTCACATTCAGACCCAGAAGTGGATTCATCACGGACTTCTTTCTTAGACCTAAACCAGGACCTAGTGTTGGGCTCTTCTTTGGGCCTAGACCAGACTTTGGTCTTGTCTTTGGCCCAGAACCAGGGAGTCTTACCAGACTCATCCTCAGAATCAGAACTGGAAATGTTATAGGACTCTTGTTTGTTTTTGTGCCTAGGCATGGCGTTTGCCTCTTGTTTGACCATGTGCCTGTACCTGGTATTGGCCTTCATGCTTTTCCTAGGACGAAATCTTGTACTGGCTTCATCTCTGTTCCAAAAGGAGGAACTTCCTGAGGATTTATCTGCCCACTTGAAATCGGAATTCTCATATGCCTCTCCTTTGGGGACAGGCCTGGGACGGTACCAGGGCCCCATACTAGTTCCCTCCTCTGAGCCAAATGGAGGCTGGAATCCCACTGGAGAATTAGCCTTTTTGGGAATACTCTCAGTGTCCATATTAGCAAGTTCTCTATCTACAGACAGGCACTTAGCTTGAGCAACCATCCCAGAATCACTACTGACCAGTGGGACATCTGCAGCACTAATCTGACACTGCTTTCCCATCTTTGACATGGACTCTCCACGAAACTTACTGGGGACCCAAACTTGAGCATCATGCTTGGATCGTGAAATAGGGATTGCCTTGGGTTTACATTTAGCATATGCCCCCCCTGGTGAACTGGGTTCACCTTTAGGTCTTGCTCCAGGTGTACCCTTAGGCTTCACTTTGGGCCTTGCTCCAGGCATTACTTGTGTCCTAACCTTGGGTCTGACCACCAACGGGACTTCAGGCTCTGCTTCAGCAACACTGGCATTCTCATCCCCAGGCTTATTTTCAGCCTTTGCCTGGGCACCAGGCTCAACCTCTGCCCTAGTCATAGTAGATGCTAAATAAAGCTCCACTGTAACACTTAACAGGGAACCTTCACTAGAGATCTGTTACAGGATAGCTCTTCACGACGATCTTTGATAAGTTAGGGTATGAGATTGAAAAGAATTAGCCTGAAATGACAATTCAGCACTCAAGGAGGCTCCTACCCAAGCAGTCTCAGTCAATAACACAGATACAGTGCAGAAGAGCTGAAATCAGCTGGCAGGCGATGGACAGGTCCTCAGCAGTCGCAGCCCTGTTGACTGCACTGGTCAGCAGCAACCTCAGCACCACCGAGCAGCCACTGCAGGTGATCTAGGAGAGACAAGAATGGGGAAATCAGCCCTACCCAATTCTGTTGCCTCCTGGAGAAACTTACACAGAGACACTGGTGCACACGCTGAGCAGAAGAGCTCAGCCTTGAGAGAATCCCTATGTTCCTTTTGCCTGCTGGGAAACAGGTACAGGGTCGAGGAGAAAGTGCACACACTAGAAATGGAGACAGAGGGGATCCCTAAATCTCCCAGTAGTCACTCTGGGGTGATCAAGACTACCCCTCCTAAAAGGGAACCCTCTCCCATACCCACCTTCACAGATGTGGTGCAGTTCTCCCCTCTCTTCTGTGTTCAAGTGGTGTTATAAGACCAACAGCTGACTGACTGACTGACTGACTGCAGAGAGTCCTACGAGTGCATAAAACAAAATGGAATCTCAGTGCTTGGAAGACGGGCACAGATCCCTGAACCCAAACAAACAACAAAGCCACGCCTGCTTCTGTCTAAAGGTTCTGGTTCCTGGTCCCAGCACTGGGGTCTTGTCCTGTGGGTCACAGTCTAACACAGACCTACCTCAACTTTCTTAGTATCCCTGAAAGGAAATGAAGGATGCTAGACCACTGAGCAAATTAAGGGGACCGTGATCTGAATCTCCTTAGAACAATCTGAATTTGCCTCCTCAGTGGCTGGCTCCTGCCCTGCCCTCAGAGTCTCACCAACCTCCAAGATCTGAGGCAGTCGCCTTGAAGCCTTCTTTCCTTGCTGCAGAACTGACCAGTCTTAAAGCAGGGCTGTGGACAAAGACATGAAACTGTATGACAATCAGGAAATCGTGGGAGCAGCTGTGGGCAAATTAAGGGGACAGTAAAGATACAGGGCACCCTCTTGGGTTAGAGCAATCTGAATTTGCCTCCTCCGTGGCTGGATCCTGGACTGCCCCAAGTCTCACCAATCTCCAGAGATCTGAGACAGTCGCCTTGAAGCCTTCTTTCCTTGCTGCAGAACTGACCAGCCTTAAAGCAGGGCTGTGGACAAATTAAGGGGACAGTAAAGATACAGGGCACCCTCTTGGGTTAGAGCAATCTGAATTTGCCTCCTCCGTGGCTGGATCCTGCCCCGCCCTCAGAGTCTCACCAATCTCCAGAGATCTGAGACAGTCGCCTTGAAGCCTTCTTTCCTTGCTGCAGAACTGACCAGCCTTAAAGCAGGGCTGTGGACAAATTAAGGGTACAATAAAGATACAGGGCACCCTCTTGGATTAGAGCAATCTGAATTTGCCTCCTCAGTGGTTGGCTCCTGCCCTGCCCTCAGAGTCTCACCAATCTCCAGAGATCTGAGATAGTCGCCTTGAAGCCTTCTTTCCTTGCTGCAGAACTGACCAGCCTTAAAGCAGGGCTGTGGACAAACATGAAAATGTATGACATTTCATGGCAGCAGCTGTGGGCAAATTAAGGGGATAGTAAAGATACAGGGCACCCTTTTGGGTTAGAGCAATCTGAATTTGCCTCCTCAGTGGCTGGCTGGATCCTGCCCCGCCCTCAGAGTCTCACCAATCTCCAGAGAACTGAGACAGTCGCCTTGAAGCCTTCTTTCCTTGCTGCAGAACTGACCAGCCTTAAAGCAGGGCTGTGGACAAACATGAAAATGTATGACATTTCATGGCAGCAGCTGTGGGCAAATTAAGGGGACAGAAAAGATACCAGGCACCCTCTTGGGTTAGAGCAATCTGAATTTGCCTCCTCAGTGGCTGGATCCTGGACTGCCCTGAGTCTCACCAATCTCCAGAGATCTGAGACAGTCGCCTTGAAGCCTTCCTTCCTTGCTGCAGAACTGACCAGCCTTAAAGCAGGGCTGTGGACAAAGACATGAAAATGTAAGGCACTTAACATGATGGTAGCAGCTGATCTTGTTAAGAATGCCACCAAGGATAAAAACCAGATCATGTGTCTTTCAGCATTTAGGGTCCTACTGCTGGAACATTCTAGATTCATTCAGCCTGGCTGCAGGGCTCCTGAGGTAACACCCACTTCTTGATGTCATCCTTTAGTCCCTTCTGCAATTCTGAAGATTCGCCACTAGGTGGCCACATTTCCTTGCCTTGCGCAGCAAAAAATGGGGGAAGGGCGCAGCACATTCTAGAAACCAGGTTCTGAAGTGGTCCTTTGGATTTATGACTTCGTCATCATCCCCAACCCATCTTTTCGGACCCCAGATTTTGGAAGACAGAGGAAAGGCAGTGTGGAAGGTGCCTACAAGGTTGTGAGAAATGAGATTAGGGGACACTAATGGATACCCCACCTGTTCTGGCCAGTCAACCCCACCTTTTTTGTATTTCCACTCACTGTCTGGTGCCCACTCCCATTACCACACACCTCCAGAAATCCACGCCATTTTCCTGTTCCTCTTTTCTCAAGCCTCTGGTCTATAGATGCTCACTGTGGCCTGTCAGAATATGCCAGACCTACCGCGCAAACAGGTCACTTTTCTTCAAGCAGGAGCCTGCGGGAGTGACAGCACCCAGGAAACAGGGTACCAGGACCCCTCTCAGGAACCAGATCACAGCCTTAGTAGCCGAGGCGACTCATCACCCACCAGCTGAGCTGGCCCCAGCGTTGGACACTTGCCCCACCCCCACACCTGTGAGCTCCAGCCCCCCCCCACCCATTCCAGTATAGCCGGCCATTTCTCCTGCAGCCGCCTTCCTTGGACCTGTGTGCTCCCTGATGCACCGCCCCCACGCCCTGTCGCATCGCCATTTCAACAGCAGCTGCCTACCCCATAACCCTTACAGGGCCCAGACACTATGGAGGGCGGGGTATGGGCGACCGGGAAGCCAACTGCCAGGCTGTCGCCTGTGCCAGCCGCTAGACCATCACACCCACCAGGTCCATTCAACCCTTGTGCCTGGGGCTCCGCAGGGATTCCCGCTTCCTCCTCCCCACCGCCTGGGGTCTCCGGGCACCACGCACACTCCAGGGAAGCCGCGACCCGCTGGCCTCCACTGGACTGTCAGGGCTGGGCAGTGGTCCGCAGTGCGCGACCGCCCTGAGCCCTCGACTCACCCCCACTTGCCTGGCCAGGCGCACGGCCCAGGTCCCCGGGCTCCCCCGCGTCCCTCTCCTCTTCCTCGGTGTTCTCTGTCCTCAGGAGATCCTCTCACTAGGCTTTCACCGCTTTGCGCGCGAGTGGAATGGCAGAGATGTGTCCTGTCCCGACGCCTCTGCACCAAACGAGCAGGGGCTGCGCAGACTGCGGCAAGCCAGCTCGCCTGGAGGGTGTCGGGAAGGGGGCGGAGGGATACTGCGCACGGGGCTCGACGCCCCCTCCCGGACCCACTGTAGTTCCGACTCGGAGTGGGCGGGGCCAGACAGCCCCACTCCTCTTGGAGGGGTGGGCTGCACCAGTGGGCGTCTGCAGACCCCTGGTCACCCTAACCGGAGACCACCACCACTTTTTTTTTTAAGCCGCCACAGTGTGTGTGTGTGTGTGGGGGGGATGGCTGAAATCTAGAGTGTGTGAGGGCTTTGGGGAGGGGGGACTACAAGGAGGAGCAGGTCTGCAGTTAGGGAGCAGCGGAGGGATACTGAGTACATCTGTATTTCAGAACGAGGCTGGACAGTGCTTGCCCCTCCCTGTACTCCCTCCCTGCTTTCCCCCTCCTCTGCCTTCTCATCTGACGCCAATGGAAGGGGAGGGGGGCTGTTAGTACTGCAGTCTGAGAGGGGACAGGTGACCTAGCAACAGCCAGCCAGCCAGTAGGTTCCTGTTGATTCTTCCCTGTTTTCTTTTACTGGTTCATGCAGCCATGAAGGGAGGGCACTTCTGTCTCTATGGGATCCAAAGTGGGGCCTCCATTACATCACCCACCACTGCCCCTCTTCCAAAAGGGAGACCAAACTACACCTTCTGGCCTAGTAAATGAACCACAGGTTTGGGCCAACAGTGATTTCTTTGTGCCACTGTGTGTGTGTGTGTGTGTGTGTGTGTGCGCGCGCGTGTGTGTTCAGTGATGGTGGTTGGGGTGTGTGTGCCTGCACCCCCCCATGTGTGTTTGTGCCTGTGCGTTTGTATATATGGTGGTGGTGGTGGTGGTTGCTGGTGTGTGTGTGTGTGTGTGTGTGTGTGTGTGTGTGTGTGTGTTTCTAAGTAGCAATACCTTTCTGGGGGAAAAATGGAGTGGCATTAAGCACAAGCTAAGGCTATTGGGCTTGCCCATTTAGAGATTTATTTAAGCACCTACCAAGTGCATCACAGAATAACAACCCATGATATATAAAGATGTTATTTGGCCAAGGAAAACTGAGGTTTGAGGTAGAAATAAGGTTGTTTATAGTGGAATTCTGTGAAAAATTATCTTGGATCAATCTAGCCATTGTGACTGCAAAGGTACTTAGGTATGACAGGCTGAGACATAAGAGTCTGCATCTCAGAAAAGCAGCATTAGTAAAACAAAACAAAACCATGGAGTGGACATTGTTGGCCTCAAAGATTGAAATAATTCAGGACCCATGGAATGCAGGCTGTCTGAAGAAGCTATGTAAGATAAAGTTTTTTTTCCTTAGTAATCACTGAAGAAAAGGATCTGTTTGATTTAGGGTAGTAAGTCGTTTTTGCATCCAGTGCTGTGATACGAAGTTAGTCTCATTTTAAGCCACTGAATTTACAGCAATTGTGATAGCAGGAACAATAAATATATATACCATCCTTATGCATAATGTCCATTTCTAAGTGTCATTACTGTACATTAATGGCCAGGACAGGTCAATTTGTGTCTCAGCTTTCATCAACATTAACACCAATCTTCTGTTTCACAGTATAACTAAAATAACACCAGTATAAAATGTGCTCACATTTGTGGAGGTTTAATGTCCTTTTTTGTTGCTGTGGTGCTGCTAAGCATTCAGCTTAGGCCCTTGAGTATGCTCAGCAAGCAATCTACCAGCCAGCTATATTCACAATACTGTTCAAAGATGGCATTGGGAAATTGGTCTCATCAAATTCCCCAGCTGACCTTAGGTTTACCATGCAACCATGATAGGTGGCCACCGAGATGAGTTTTGTTCTGCTATGTGTGTGCTGTGAAGTGTGTGCTACATTCGCTTGGTTGTGAACTAAAACTTCCAAAACTGGGAGCCAAAAGAAAACTTTTCTCTTTATAAGTTGATTACCTTGACTATTTTCTTATAGCGATAAAAGGCTCATGTGCAATACCTAGGAAATCGAATCTCCCTAGCCAGGACCAAATTTTTTGAAGTAACTGGTGAAACAGGCCCAAAGAATATTTATTTCTAGTATAGCAAAAGAGATGCTTTGTTTCTATTGCTTGAGACAGGGTACATTTACATAATTTGAAAAAAAAAACCACATCTAAGAATATTTTCTTTCAGGTTATGTCAAGCTATCTGCCTCAGCAACCAGGAGTGGTGGTACATTCCTAGAATCCTAGAGCTTGAGGCAGAGGCAGTAGGATCACCACACATTTAGTGTTTAAGGTTAGCCTGACCTACATACTAAATGCCAGGCCAGCCAGGGCTACATAGTATGATTCTCTGTCTCAAAGTAACAGAAAGAGAAGGGGAATAAGAAGGAAAATGGTGTGAAGAATCACTTCACACCAAGGAAAAACTGAACCAGGAACAATGTCCTCAGCCAATGAACAATGCTTTATCCTTGGGAAGTACAGCTGTTCTAATAGCAGCACTGGGATTAGGAATCTTCTTTGTCCTATTTCCAACAAAAGTCCTCAGCTATACATCTATCATAAAAAAGGCATATTTCTATGTAATCTCAGAAACAACTATTTCCAAATAAACTCTCAGGCACTTTGCTGTGTTATTGACATAAGGATAAAGTGTACCCTAAACAAAGGAAAACATCCTCTTCTCCAACATGGCTTAAAGTTTTGACTAGTATTTAGTTCTGACATCATCTAGACTCTGCATAGGGAATGTTGTTTGGAAAATACAAGGGAACAGATGGAGGCACTTAAGTGCCTGGCAGTAAAGCTAAGAATGGCAGCAGCAGCTGCAAGAATCATGGCAAAAAAAAATCACTGAAATTCCAAACATGGGAAATACTCCTTGAAAAGTTTACAATTATAGGAATGGAGGAGGTGAGCTAACTAGCTCTGTATGAATATGAAATTATAAATGTACAGAAAGAAAATAATATAAATTAATGTAATGCTAAATTACTTCTCAAAATACAAAGCATGAGAAGTCTACAGCACTTTTTTTGGTGTTTCTTATTAGCTAACCATGACCTTCTGCTTCTTCATGAAGACCTCATAATGGCTGTATTCAACAAAAGAAATGGGAAAGGAAAGGAGAATAGAAGTACTTCTCTTTCTTACAATCCTTCGTCAGGAAATGCTCATATCATTTCTACTCACAGTCCACAGATGAGATCTGAACTCCCCTTTCTGTTTCCATGTCCTGTGTATCCTATTACCCTGTTTTTAATCCCCCCTAAACTTTTCCTTTCTCTCATGTCCCCCTTCTACTTTCTTGTCCTATATTCCTACCCTCCTCAGACATAGACACATACAAAGAAAGAAATTTAAATTTAGAATCCACACAATAGATCCACACTAACTCTCTTGAAATAACCCAATCTTACAAAACAACATGTAGGCCAGCAAACTATCAGCAAGTAAAGGCATTTGCTCTTGAAGTTAAGGGCTTGGGTTCCATACTTGAAACCCACATGGTGGAGGAAGAAAACGAACTGTGCAAGTTGCACTCTAACTTTCCCTGAATAAGAATGGCCCCCATAAGCTCATGTATTTCAGTGCTTAGAGAGTGGCACTGTTTGAAAGGATTAGGGGGTGTGGCCTTGTTAGGGTAGGCGTAGCTTTGTTGGAGGAAGTATCCTACTGGGGGTTGGCTATGAGGTTTCAGAAACCCAAGCCAGGCACAGTGGTTCTCTTTCTTCCTAGTGCCTGAAGATTTGGATATAAAACTCTTGGCTACTCTCCAGTACCATGTCTGACTGTCTATTGCCATGCTCTCCACCATGATATTAATGAAGTAAATCCCTGAAACTATAAGTAAGACACAATAACATGCTTTCTTTTATAAAATTTGCTATGGTCATGGGTCTCTCTTTACAGCAATAGAAAACTAAGACATTCACATACCTGTCACAAGAACGCCCCTGCCTCTCAAAGACAATATGCTATTTCAATCCAATTACAAGACATTTGGAAATGGTAACTATGAAGACTGAAAAAAGTTAGTGCTTAGAGCTGGGAGTATACTTCAATCACTAACTAGAATGCTTTCCTAGCATAAAAGAAATCTCAGTTTTATTTTCAACACTTCAAGAAAAGAGACTATTTTTCCAGGCATGGTGTTACATTTCTGTAATATCAGCAGAAGCAGGAGGGTTGCTCCAAATTCTAGGCCAGCCTGCTACAAAGCAAGTTCCCTGCCAGCTAAGTATACAGAGTTAGGCTTTGTCTCAAAAATAAAATAAAAAATAAAATAAAATCACAAAACAACAAAGTGGTTCCAGGGGATGAATTAGAGAAAAATGAACAGAAGTATTTTACATAGGGCAGTGAAGTATTCTGTATGATATTATGATGGCAGATACATGTCATTCTATTATATATCTGTCCAAACCCACAAAGTATAGTGAATCCTAATGTGAAGTTGGGGTGAAGATGCTATATCAACATAGATTAATCAGTTGTAACGAATGTACCATCATTGTTGGCAGCTGTGGAATATGCACACAGGTAGAAGATATATGGATATTTTCATTTTTTCCACTAACTTCTGCTGTGAAGGTAAAACTTGTCTTAAAAATAATTTTGAAATAGACTCCTCTCTACCAAAACAGTCTCATCAGCATTTAAACATGCTAAACTGTCTCCCATTTTGAAAATAAAATTCCTCTATCCCCATGTCACTCCATACCTACTGTTCTAGTCCTCCTATCTCTTTTGCTGCAAACATCCTAGCAGTAAGTCTCAGAGGCTAAAAATATTGTAGGCCTAGGTAAGATTATACATAGGCTAGAAGCTTGCAGGCCTAGGCCTAAATTAGCACACTGGGGCAGTAAGCCTCAGAGAAGACAATTATAGCAGGAGAATAAAAATATGTTTACATCTGGCACTTAACATACTTGGAAGAAAAACTCAATGTGACTGGAGAAGAAGAAAGCCTGCCAAGATTGCGGAAAGCAAAGGACATCAGACAGAAAAGGTGCAGAAGACAGGAGACATCTGACAGAAAACCAAAGAGTAGGAATTTGCCTGGGATCATCTCCAGAAGAAAGTATCAGATATTCACATTCAACTGGACACCCAGAGAGACTGGGTAGACTGGATTGAGGCAGCGAGAACCTGAAGCTCAGAGCAAGGAACAATGCAGAAGCCACTGAGACAACAAATCACAGTAAGCAAGCCCAAAAGACAGTTTTAAGTATATAGACAGACTCTTCCTACATTAAAAAATGTGAAACTCCATTGCAGATCCTTTGAGAACAAGGGTAAGGGTTGAGGGGATAGAAACGTTACTTGACAAAGCCGTCTCAGAACTCATTGCAGTTTTAACTGCTAGAGTAAACCCCTCCCTACTTTCAATTGCAATCTTTATAGTTTTTCTCTCAAAAAAAAATTGTGAATATCCGTGTGACAGGAAAAATTAGCTCCAATAACACAAAGGCTTGAGAGAGAAGAGCCAGGGGAGTTAAGGGAACAGGAAATGTTTAATTGTGAACCTATGGGCCCTGATGAAATTGAGGATCAAGACAGATAGCTCACTGATAATGCGTAAGAAGCCACGCTCCCTGGTGAGGAGCTGGGCATAGAATTCGAGCGTGTAAGTGTCTAGTGTATGTGTGGATTCATAAAGATCTAATTGTACCTTGATAAACAGAAAGGGGGGATAAGATCAGCTGAAAGACACTGGATTGTAGAAAAAAAAAAAAACCCTGTGTACTTTAAAGATGTTTTAACATCAGAATGGAAGTCAGGTGATATGTTACAACAAGGAAGAGGTTTTGTCTATATTTTCACAGGTGATGAAAGACTATGGGCTCCATCAAAATTGATAACAATCTGATCCAAGTAAGAGAAGCTTCCACATGGACGGCATGACTCAAGGAAGGAAGAGACAAAGAAAGCTGATCCTCCCTGCATGGAAACAACTCAATAAATCAGCTGAAGAAGTACAACTCATTCACCAGACTGGCAAACTCAAAACCTTGATGCTGAAATGCACTGTTGATGAAGACAGATGTTCACGACTAGAGTTATGAAGGATCATTGCATCAGTGGATCTTCATAAGGATATTTGGGCTGTTAAATTTGTGGAACACTGATAGTTGTTTCTGTTTTAAAGGTTAAACGGTGTACAACTTTTAGTGTAGTCAAAAAGGGGGAAATGTTGCAGGATGTCTAGTTTCATTTAATTGGGGTTGGCTTATAGTTTCAGAGGTTCAGTTCGGTATCATCATGGCTGGAAGTATGGTAGCATGCAGGACACATGGTGCTGAAAAGGGAGCTGAGAGTTCTACATGAAGATCAGCAGGCAGCAGGAAGCACATGACATACTGGGTGTGGCTTGAGCATCCAAGACCTCAAAGCTCCCAGTGACCACTTCCTCCAGCTGCAAGCTCAGCTTCTTTTCCAGGCTGCACCTACTCCAAGAAGACACTTCCTAATAATTCTACTCCCTCTGGGCTGGTGGAGGTCATTCTCATTCAAACCATCACATGTTTTCCCTCACACAGTAGCAAGGATCATCCTTGAAAAAAAAAAGTATGTCACATCACAACTATCCACTTGTCAAAACCTAATGGTTTTCAACAAGACTCAATATAAAATACAAACTCCTTTTCACAGTGAATCTCTATCTCACATGGTTTGGCTCTTGTTTTATACATTACAATCAGCTTTGTTAAGGGTTTCTTTGCCGCTTTCTTTCTTTTTTTTTTCTGTAGTATTGGGAACTTTTCTACATGCTAAGTAATCAATCAGTGCTACCATTCACTAGTCGCTCATGTCTCTGTTTTTGCCACACCACTTATGATTCTGCTTTTAAAAACAATCCAAGAAGTTCATTTGTTCTTTCTCAGGCAGAGAATCCTCTGCAGCATGCTTCACCTCTTCATTGCATTTCTTTTTTTTTTTTTTTACTTTCTTAAAGAGAAAATATTTACCATCAAAAATATTAGTCCTACGTTCTAACACCCACTATCCTTACACACTATAGTATTTTTCTCTGTATCAGTTATCACCATTCAATATTATATATTTATATTTTTGTTGTTTCCTCCACCCCTAAAAGTTCTATGAAGAGGGTATTTTGTTTAACTCTATAATAGATTTCTAGGAAGTAGGAACAATGTCTGATACGCAATACACTCCATTTGTTGACTACTCAAAGCTTCTGACCATCCTAGGCTTTTTTTTTTGTTGTTTATGTAAATCAAATTACTTTCACCATAGCTTAAAGTTTGAAAAGAGATATCAGCCTTTTCAAAATTTCTATATATGACCCAGCAAAGTAAAAAGCACCCTTTAAATGTTTTCATCCAAATCATGTTGCTGGATATAATATTTCTAGATGGTATTGTATAGGTGGGTTTTAATAAACGATTATATGGTAATTTGAATAGGAGTGGCCCCCATAGGCTCATCTATTTGAAGGTGTGGTCATTAGGGAGTCATGGTACCTGACAGGGAATAAGAGGTGTTGCCTTACTTGGAGGAAATGTGGCCTTCTTAGAGGAAGTGTGCTATTGGTGTGAGCTTTGAGGTTTCAGGAGCTCAAACCAGGCCCAGTGTTACTCGGTCTTTCTGCTGCCTGCAAATCTGGATATAATGAGTCACAGTTTCTTCTCCAGCCTGCATGTTGCCATGTTCCCTGCCACGACGATACTTGACTAGACCTCCGGACCTGTAAGCAAGCCCTGAATAAGTGCTTTCTTTATGACTTGCCATGGTCATGCTGTCATTTCACAACAATCGAGCATTAAATTGACTAAGTCAGAAGTTGATACCAGGGACTAGGGTACTGCTGTGACAGGCCTGGGGATGCTGCTGGTTGGTGGAATATGGATTTTGGTACTTTGCACTAGAAAAGCAACTCAACACTTTTAAGTGGGGCTTGATGGGCCACCTTAGTAGAAGCATGAAACACAGTGGGAGTGAAGATGATAAGGAATGTGGGAGCCTGACTCAAGAGGTTTCAGAGGAAAAGAATGGTAGTGAGTGGACTAAATATCACATTCTTGTGATCTTTTTTGGCAAAGAATACTGTGCCCTACCCTCAATCTTTGAGCAGGAATTTTAGACCTCCATGCTAGCCATTACTTTCCACCTAGGGTGGAGCGCTCAGACCAAGGTGAAGTCCATTGTTCTTCAAGGACCTGCAGTTTCCTGAGAGGGACCAGCCACCCGCTGAGCAACCAAACTAGTTTAGGGGATGAGTTTCCAGCCTTTGGGGGAAGGGTTTTCCTTCTACCTTTAAATTTAAATGGACTTCCTCATTAAACGTCGAGAAATACATTGTCTTGTCTCAATTATTTCTCTATTTGAGCCCCAGCTTTCCTTCTAGGTGACCTCGCTTCCCCATAGCCACAGGAGGTTACAGAATATGGCTGCTTTCTTTCCCTGTCTAAAAAAAAATATGCCCGAGGCTAAATTGAAGAGTTTTGAATTAATAACATTGACAGATGTTGTGTGATTATTAATGGCCACTCTTATCCAGATCAATAATGCAAAGGAGCAAGGCAAAATATAAAAAAAGTACAATTTGAGGAGAAGGGGGCACCAGTTTAAAGAAAAGCCTGGTGCTAAATGGATTTAAGTGAGTGCTGACCCCAGGAAAGAACCCACCCAGCCAAGCTGCAACTTGTAAAAAGGCATTAAAGAAGAACTTCAACAGTAAAGGAAACCATCAACAATAGAAATCTGATGCAAATGTAACTGAATGAGGGACCCAAGTTCCAGCCCCAGCAGACAGCGGAAAGTGGCAGCCACAGCTGCCACATGTAGGCCCGCTTTTAGAGGCAAGGGGTTATGGAATCTCCCTCCACAGCTAGCAAAAGCTGTTGAGTTCAGGCATGTGTCAGGGGTATCCCTGCATGGAGTTTCCAGAAAGGCCACTGAGTGAAGCTGTGAAAGTGAAGCCTGGATTGTGTTGCAGACCCCAAAATGTTGGCGCTTAGGTGCCAGTGTCATGGGATACCTGCTAAGGAGAGCTCCTAACAGTGTAGAGCAGCCCAAGAGCAAGAAGTGTGTTGCATTCAACAAAGCAGAAAGGAGTTGGGGATCTGAAGAGTGCTTTGACATTAGACATGGAGGTGCAAAATTTTCAGTCTTGCTTTGGTCCAGTATTTCTTCACTGTGTTCCCTTGCCTTCCTTTTGGAATGGTAATGTATGTTGTATGTTGGAAGTATGTGATTTGGTTTTTGATTTTGACTTTATGGGATATTACTGTTAAGAGATGCTATGGAGTTTTACAAGAGACTTTGACTTTTGTACTTTTAAACAATGTTGAGACAGTTTAAATTTTGAAGTTGGACTGAATGCATATTTGCAGTATGATAGGGCTTCAAGCATATGAGGGCCAGGGAATGTAAAGTGGTGGATTAATAGGAATGGTCCCCATAGGCTTATATATATTTGAATGCGTGGCCATTAGGGAGTGGTACTGCTTGACAAAGATTAGGAAGTATGCCTTCTTGGAGTGGATATGCATTGTTGGAGGAAGTGCATCACTGGAGGTGGGCTTTGAGGTTTCAGACGCCCAGGTCAGGCCCAGTGTTACTCACTCTCCCTGCTGCCTGCAGATCTTCCAGAACATGTGACTGTATGCTGCCATGCTCCCTGCCAAGATGAAAATGAACTAAAGCTCTGAAAATGTAAGCAAGCCCTAAGTAAATACTTTTATAAGGGTTTCTGTGGTCATGTGGTCTCTTCACAGCAATGAGGACTGAGACATATTAGGTACTTGCTAGATTAAATGATCATTGGAATAGCATTTTTCCTGATGTCAGAATCCAGAAGCAATATCCCTTTCTCAGATGATCATTTAGTGTTATTCTCCTTCGTCTTCCATACATAGAAATAGGTTTTTTTTAAAAAAAAAATAATGAATAGCTGTCTAGAGAAGGCATAAGATACAGATAGTCATAAACATTACACAAGCTACAGTTAAGGCACCTAAACAAACAATATCAGTACCTGTGAAAAAAGATGCTGGTTTTAGAAGTAAAAATATTATGAGTTACAAAACACCATTCATATTATCCTAAAAATCAAATGAGGGAAAGTCTTACTGCCATTCTGTTATATGACGAGTAACTAAACCTTTGCATCATGGATCATGAATCCAAGGTGTGCATCACAGGACTAAAGCTCAGCTTAACTGAGCTAATAACTGGAGTAAAATATCAAACTGCTTTAGCATAGCAATACTTTAGTAGTATCAATACTACTTTGGAGGCATCATCAAAACAGATAGCAATTAAATTATGAATTGGCCTAGACTAGTTCTTCATACTACAATCTCTAGCATCTTAGAAAAGCTGAAAATTGTGCTTGCTATTCCTTAAAGGAAACTAGAGAAGCGTAATGACATGCATACCTCACCCTGGTTCTAGTTCTAATAGCAACATGCTCCCTGCTCAACAGTAGTTGATCAGGGCATTTAAATAAAAATAAAACCAAAGCAGGCCTTTAGCAAAACATACTAGACAGATGGACATTTAAAAAATGACCCGGTAAGCCGGGCGGTGGTGGTGCACACCTGTAATCCCATCACTCTGGGAGGCAGAGGCAGGAGGATTTCTGAGTTCGAGGCCAGCCTGGTCTACAGAGTGAGTTCCAAGACAGCCAGGGCTACACAGAGAAACCCTGTCTTGGAAAAAACCCAAATCCAAACAAAAAAACATACAAAAAAACCCATGGTAAATGTAAATCATAAACCAAGTATACTCAGGAAAGTATACCTATTTTATGTTACATAAAAGAAAACCTACAGATGGCATGCTTAACATAACATCTCATCTGGGCAAGGTATTGAGTGGGTTTTCTTGAAAATATTCATTGCCATGATGAAAACAATTATGTGCAAACTGCAAGTTCTCTAAATAGCAGTTAAGAGTGTATCTACAGAGAGATGGCACGGATTAAATAAGCAAGAGATGGAATTCCCAGAGTTTATTACACAGAACAGTAATCACCACAAGCTCCTCCTTCATGGCTCTCTTCCTTGTGTGACAGCTTGATTTCTTTGTTCTTATCTTCACTTCTTCACAGCTCAGGTGTCTAACAGATCTTCTCGACAATGTTTCTGAAAGGCACACTGAAGACTCACAAATTTTCAGCCTTGGCTGTAGGCATAACATGAAATGCTTTTGTGCAGATTTCGGGGCTTCATTTCTGTCAACTTCAAGATGTTCGTTATCACTTTTATTTTCAATCAGCATGTTAACTCTACCCTTTCTTGTATGGTATGTTTCCATTTCATTTAACCAACTATCCAGCTTAACAAAGCTGCCTCTTCTTGTGATGTCATAAACTAATATAACACATTGTCTACCACTATAACAGCTGAGAGTTAATTTGAAACCTCTCCTGGCCAGCAGTTTCCCATATTGTAAGTTTGGCCTTATTTCATCTACTGAAATTCTTTTTCACTTTAAAGTCAATACCTATTGTCACTATCTATAGGTTCTGAACCAAAAGTATCACATGTGAACTTCAACAGCAGGCTGGACTTGTCCAGCTCACTCTTGCCAACGCCGAGGATCTTCAGGGTGATCCGTGTCTATCCTGCATTCTCTCCAGCCTGACTCCAGCAAGCCTCCTGTCCTCAGCTCTTCAGGGGGAAGGTGTCCCATGCCTGTGCCGTTTTCTTTTCCAACTTAAATTGATTTTGAGGAATCTGCCTACCTTTCTCTATTTGAAAACTTTGTAAGTAGGTCAACTAAAATGGAAGGGACCAAAAAAGAAGAATGAGATACTTTTACTATAAGTTCAGTTCATGGTCAGTTCACATTTGATGCAAATGCTTAGATTTCATTTAGGGCTTCTTGTTTGATTTTTGTTGTTGTCTGTCTTCCGTTTCTTTTCTTCCTTCTTTTCTTTTTTTTCTTTCTTTTGACAGTATCTACCTATGTAACTTAGACTGTCTTCAAATTTATGGTCTTTATGGTCCTCTCACCTCGGTCTCACAAGTGCTGGGAATGCAGTGTATATGAACACGCATGGTTTCTTTGTTTTATTTCACTGATAAAAACATCTACTCATATACAGCATTTTACTTTGAGGTATATACGATTGTAGAATAGTAAAATTGAGTTAAAGTTCAAAAACTTGTCTTTTTCTGATTCAAACTAGGCTCACAATTATTCTTTTAGCATTTCAAGTGTACAATATATTGTTATTAGCTATTTCTACCATGAAAAGCAACTGATCCCTTCAACTTATTTCTCCTATCTAACCAAATATTTATAACTTCAGACCAAGCACCTGTAGCCATTATTCCACACCATCTGTGAGTTCAGCTTTATGAAAGTCTACATGTGTGAACATACTTATCCATTTTCCTTTGCCTGTTTATTTCTTCCAGGTTCATCAATAACATCCTCCAGTCTCTTCCATGCTGTCTCAAATGATAAGGGTTCTCTTCACACAAAATGGTGAATAGCATAATCTTGGTTCACTCATTAGTTGTCAGACTACAAGTGTTTCCAAATCCACTGGCCATTGCACATAGCACTCCATTAAGTATCAAAGTGCTGATAAGCATACTGGCTTCATTTCCTTTGGATACTGTTTGTAGCAGTTCCTCTGAGATTAAAGTGTCTGTCTTGTAAGAGAGCTCCTTAAGACACAGGATGTTGAGATGAAACAGTTGGGTTTTCTAAGGTGGGAGTGTGAATCATTCCACCCTGAAGAGAAGCTCCTAAAGCACAGGCAGAAAACAGTTTAAAGGATTTGGGAAGTCCCTGATACTGAGACCCACTAGCTCTAGCCTTCATTCCCAAGCATAGACAAGCTGTAAGGACTGCTGATAGGCAGTCTCAGACCAGACAAGCCATTTAAAAGAGACAAAAGTTGAGCTGTTTGGAAGCAGAAGATCAGCCAAACTTCCTGGAAGAATCAAAAATCACCCAGTGTACTGGCTGGTTTTGTGTGTCACCTTGACCCAGGCTGGAGTTATCACAGAGAAAGGAGCTTCACTTGGGGAAGTGACTCCATGAGATCCAGCTGTGGGGCATTTTCTCAATTAGTAATCAAGGAGGGAGGGCTCCTTGTGGGTGGTGCCATCCCTGGGCCGGTAATCTTGGGTTCTATAAGGAAGCAAGCTGAGCAAGCCATGGGAAGCAAGCCAGTAAGAAACATCCCTCCATGGCCTCTGCATCAGCTCCTGCTCCCTGACTTGCTTGAGTTCCAGTCCTGACTTCCTTTGGTGATGAACAGCAATGTGGAAAGGTAAGCTTAATAAACCCTTTCCTCCCCAACTTGCTTCTTCTTCTTCCTTTTTTTTAAAAAACGATTTATTTTATTTATATGAGTACACTGTAGCTGTCTTCAGACACACACCAGAAGAGTGTATCAGATCCGATTACAGATGGTGGTGAGCCACCATGTGGTTGCTAGGAATTGAACTCTGGACCTCTTGGAAGAATAGTCAGTGCTCTTAACCCCTGAGGCAGCTCTCCAGCCACCTGTCCTCCAACAACTTGCTTCGTCGTCATGATGTTTTGTGCAGGAATAGAAACTCTGACTAACACACTCAGGATACTTGGAAGGGGCTCAGGTTACTTGAGCTGCCTGGAAAGGACACTTTCCAGCCTGTAGTGCTGCCCACAGGCTGTGTATTGTGTTCCAAGTTTCCATGTTTAGTAAGCCATTACCTATGTTGGTGGCTTTGGTGATTTAGCTATCTTTTGGTCATTTCTACTCTTGTAAGTAACCCCTCACACACATTCCTGAAAATAACACAAATAAAACGAACTGACTCATCAAGATGGACTTTATTGGTATCTGTACTTTGATCTGTTCTCAGTTCCCGTTTCTTCACATCTCCCCAGGAATCTGTCACACAAGAGGTATGTGGGTTGTTGATCATACTCTACTTTTAAAAATGTTCTCTTTATCATTTTCCACAACTGATGGTCATTTACTTTCTCAACAACAACAAATGTGTAAGGGTTCCCTTTTCTTTATATCTCATCAAGCCATTATATCCCCTTCTTCTTCTATACAATTCTGTCTCTTTCTGTCTGTGCCCCCCCCCCGCCCCCGTGTGTGTCTGACTCTCTCTATGTGTGTGTGTCTGTGTTTGTGTGTGCGTGTGCGTGTGTGTGTGTGTGTGTGTGTGTGTGCATGCGCACAGGCATGGCTTGGCATGTGGAAGTCTTAGAATAGTCTCTAATGTCAGTTATTACCTTTCACCTTATTCAAAACGGAAGCTCTTCTTTTTAACTACTATGTACACTAGGCTAGTTAGTTCACAACCTTTTAGGGATTCTCCTGGATCTGCCTCCCAGCTCGCTGTAGGAGTTCAGGGACTTCAGACACATACCACCGTGTCTAGAGTTACAAGGATTCTGGCGATGTGGACTTGGATCCTCGTGCTTGCACAGAAAGCACTTTATCCAATGAGCCCTCCAGCAACTCACAAGGGAGAAACGCAAGGGAGAACATAGTTCAGAGGATTTTTATGGTAGTGAGGAATTTGTTAATGAACAAGTACTTACAGGATTGAAAATAAGAATTACATGGATTTTGGTTTGGAAACTACAATCTTTAAGCAAGTATAGTAGAATATATAAAATGTTAAGGAAGAGAACACAACATGAAATATTGTATGCAGCAAATGAATTTTCTTGTGAAAGTGAAATACTTTTTTCAGGAAAAAAACTGAAAGAATTTGATGCTGGTAAGAGTGCTTGCAAAAAATGTTAAAGTAAATTCTTCAGAACAACAGAAAATTGTCTAAGTTAGAAATGTAGATCTATATATGAGAAAATGAAGATTGATGAAGAATGGGTAAATTAAATTTTAATATATTTTATTTATAATAGTTGATTGATAGATAAGCTTGTATTAAATAACAATTAAAAATGTCTTCCACAATTATTGCTCATGAATATCTTACATGAATTCAAACAATGTTATAGTGGATAGGAGGGACAACTTGAACATGTCAGAAAGCATGTGAAGTACAATGAAACATTACAGTACATATTCACTTGAAATGAGATGTAAAATCTTTAGTAACATAATGACGAATTTTAGAATAACCATAAAAATTCCAGAAAAGTATAATTAAGATGCTAAAATACATGGAATAATGTAAATGCTAAACTAAAAACAGAAAGGCACAAAGGAAGAGAAAAACCATGAAACTAAAATTATGGAAGCATCCATAAAGTAATAACAAATGAGACAAATATTAATTCAAACACCTCAGTATTAATTCTATATATTTAAAAATTCTAATCGTGTGTATTTGTGTGGGGGAGTATCTGCACATGAGTGCAAGTGTCCAGGAGGCTAGAAGATTTTTGATCCCCTAGAACAGGAATACAGGGGGCTATGGGCCACCTGATGTGGGCGCTGCAAACCAAACTCAAGTCCTCTATAAGAAATAGTACTCGATCTTAACTACTGAGCCATTTCTCCAGATCCCATTTTAAATGTGAATTTTCTGAATACTCTAATTAAAAGTTAGATTCATGGGGCTGGAGAGATGGCTCAGCAAGTAAGAGCACCGACTGCTTGTCCGAAGGTCCTGAGTTCAAATCCCAGCAACCACATGGTGGCTCATAGCCATCCATAATGAGATCTGACACCCTCTTCTGGTGTGTCTGAAGAGGACTACAGTGTACTTACATATAATAATAAATAAATCTTTAAAAAAAGTTAGATTCACTCAGCGTACATGAAAACAAACGAAGATGGAACTATGCTGTTTATAAGAATCTACTTTAGGCCAGGCAGTGGTGGGGCACGCCTGTAATCCCAGCACTTGGGAGGCAGAGGCAGGTGGATTTCTGAGTTCGAGGCCAGCCTGGTCTACAGAGTGAGTTCCAGGATAGCCAGGGCTACACAGAGAAACCCTGTCTCAAGAAACCAAAAAAAAAAAAAAAAAAAAAAAAAAGAAGAAGAAAAGAAAAGAACCTACTTTAGGGACTGGTGAGTTAAGTGCTTGTTCTGCAATCAAGAGGACCAGAATTTAGATCTCGGCACACACACAATAAGCCAGATAGTCTATAAAAACATGGAATCCTAGCTTTGGGGGCTGGAGGGACAGGAGGATTGTTGGAGCTTGTTGGCTTCCAGCCAAGGTGAGAAAACTTGAGTTCAAGTCAGAGACTGATATGAGGAGGACACCCAGTGCTCTCTTCTGGCTGCTGCATTTAAAATCTGTGTTCATCAGGGATATCGGCCTGTGCTTTCTTTGTGTTATGTCTTTACCCTTGTTTGGGAATTAGAGTGATTCTGGCTTTATAGAAGCTTGGTGGTGCTCCTCTGTTTCTATTATTTTGAATAATTTAAGGAGGAGTAGGTAAAGATCTTTATAAATGGCTGGTAGATAGAATTCTCATATGGATCCATCTAGTTCTGGACCCCTACTTTTCTGGCAGACTTTTTATTACTTTTTCAATCTCATTTGCTAGGGTCTGTATAGGCTGTTGACTTATTTTTGGTTTAATTTCTGTGGCTTTTCTAAATCTACAATTCATCCATTTCCTTTAGGTTTTTCAACTACAATGTTTTTTTAAAAGCATTTCCTTATAATATTCTGAGTTTATTTGGTGTCTGTGTAATATTGTTTTCCTGTTCATTTCTGATTCTGTTAATTCAGGTTCTTTTAGTTAGTGGCCCAAGGTTCTATCAGTCTTGTTTATCTTCTCAAAGAATCAGCTCTTAGGTCCATTGGTCCTTGGTATTATTTCCTTTTACTATATTCCATTAATGCATCATTTCCCTCTTTCCTTTCCTCCATCCAAACCCTGTAGTACACACTTCCTTGCTCTCTTAAATTCATGGTCTTCTTTTCGCATTAACTGTTATTACACATAAACATATATATATATATATATGAATATCCTATCCCATTTCAAGTGATATTGTACTCCTTCATAAGTATTTCACATGCTTTATAACATATGATATATATTTTTAAATATTTAAATACAACCTGCTTAGTCTACATAATGACACTTGTATGTATGTTTCATTGGGTTGATAACTGGATATAGGATAAAAAAATCAGTGTGTTCTTCCTTTCTTCTTTAGCATCCTTTGTTGCCTATAGTTTTTAGTGTAGGGTTGAGGGCTCTTGACCTTTCCCCTGCCCATGTTAGCATGTCGTCCTTGTTTAGTTCATGTTTAGGCAGTCATATTGATGAGACTTTAATGGGGTAGCTTCTGACATTCCTAGGAGACATAGTCTCACAGCCAACTCCCTGATCAGTCAGAACTACATAGTGGCACCCTGTCTCAAAGAACAAAAAAATTAGAGTTGAACTGAACAGCACCTACAGTCAAATTGATTTAAATGATATCTATAGAATATTTCTTCTAGAAAAAGCCAGACATACATTATGCTCCATCTCGAGAAACACATCAAAATAGACTATATTATGAGCCATAAAATATGTTAACATATTTAAGAGATTAAACAAAATTCATTTAATGTTTTCAGAATACAATGCAATTAAATAAAAGGATCAATAAAATGAATACAGCTTTTAAATAAATGAATCAAAAACAAATTAGATTTTTTTTTTAAAAAATTAGGTATTTTGAAAAGAATGATAATAAAATGTAAAGCACCAAATCCTTACAATATAAATAAGGCATTGTTTAAGAGTAAAATTATAGATTTGTGTACATATTTCATATTAGAAAACTAGAAGGGAGCATACTAGGAATGATTGAGCAGAGCTACAAATTAATAAACACTGAGAAAAATAAGACATGAAAGCAAGGAGGGGACTTGATAGAAAGAAGGAAAGCTTCAGTGAAGAGGAAGGCGGAAGAACAGAGGAAAATGGGGTGGTGAAAATAACTAAAATTCATGATATACATGTATAAAACTGTCAAGTTATAAGAAATAAATAATTCAGTAACAGCATTAGTTTTAAAAGATTTCAAGTCAACAATAATATATATACATATATATATGCATGCTATAGAATTAGAAAAGAAATAATGTTAACCACAGCTAGCAGAAGCAGAGAGACAGATAATAAATATCACAGAGGAAATGGGCAGTCAAAATAGAAAACAAATTAATGAAAAACAGTATTTGGAAAAATTATACATCTTTAGATAGGCTGACTAAAACAAGAAAAAATATGACTAAATTTAACAGTCATAAATCAAATTAGAAACACTGCTGTATAAAGTAGGGACATTGTTGCTTCAAGATATGGTAGAGTGGAAGGTTTTTATTGTAAATATGAAGGAGAGTTTAGCCAGAGGCATCTGTAAGAGTGCAGAGCAGGGAGACAAAGTAGTAGACTAAACATGACCAGCAGATTAGACTAGGCCATGAGAGGGGAGAGAGAGAGGAACAAAGAGAGGAAGATAAAAAAGAGAACCAAAAAGCCAGGCGGTGGTGGCGCACGCCTCTAATCCTAGCACTTGGGAGGCAGAGGCACGCGGATTTCTGAGTTCGAGGCCAACCTGGTCTACAGAGTGAGTTCCAGGACAGCCAGGGCTATATAGAGAAACCCTGTCTCAAAAAAAACAAATCCAAAAAACCAAAACCAAGAGAGAGAGAGAGAGAGAGAGAGAGAGAGAGAGAGAGAGAGAGAGAGAGAGAGAGAGAGAGAGAGAGAGAGAGAGAGAGAGAGAGAGACCCAAGAGAACATATAGCCAAAAATGGCAGGAGTATATAGGAATGAGATGTTGGAGAGCAAGCCCATGAACTACAGAAATTTAAGGTAATGGGTGGGGTGAGAAGAACTCAGAAAAACCACAGTCACTGAGTGGGTTTCAAGGCCAGCATGCAGTTTGGTATGCTAGCAGGCCCCACAGAGAACCATATGCCCTGAATTTCTTTTGGACTTGACAATTACCACTTTCACAGAAATAAAAATTATGAGCACTGTGTGCAATTAAATGTGATCAAATTAGAAAACCAAATATATATTTCTAGAAATACAACTTATGAAGACAGAATAATGGAGTACTAGAAAATCTACACAGACCTATACCTAGTAAGAGTATTAAATCAAACTTATAAAAGAAAATCAATGAAGACTGGGCACAGTGGTGCATGCCTTTAACCCCAGCACTTGGCAGAGGTGGGTAGATCTCTATGAGTTCAAGGACAGCCTGATTTACATAGTGAGGAGTTCCAGGACAGTAAAGGATCAGTAGAAACCTTGTGTTTCCCCCTCAAGAAAGACAGAATACTAAATAGTTGAAGGATAAGCTGCTAATATTATATTAAGTATTAACACTACTCTTCCACAAGACTGTAAAGAAAAAGCAGGTGAAGAATGCTACCTAACTCATTTCATAAGGCTACTATTGTTAGCCAGGTAAAAAATTGAGATGAGGTACCCCAAGAAGTAAAAACTATCTTCTATGAATACTAATGCAAAATTTGTCAACAGAATATTAACAGAATTTATCAGCCTATTTAAAGAATGAAGCTCCACAGCCCGATTAATTTTATCCCTCAAATGTAAAGGTGATTTAAAACACAGAAATCAATGTAATATCGTATCAATAACCAAAAACCAGAAACACTCATCAATTTATGTAGAAATAATAACCTATACAAATATAATATTCTTTGGGGGGGGTGGATGTCTTTTTTATTATATGGTGGAGTCAGAATATGGATGTATACAACCATTTTAAATTGATTTCTCATCCCTTACTGCCCCCATGGTACAAAGTGTAGTAAAATTCTCACTAAATTCATCACCTGGAACATCTCACTGCAGTTAAAGAAATGTAATATAGTTAATTATGTAGGGAAAAAAGCAGAAGTATAAGGCAGAAAGACTATTGACAATACAGTGCTCTGCTGTGTGGATAAACTTAAAAAAGTAACTTTCTCAAAAGACAAAAATTGTCTTTAGATAATGGGGAATCCAGAAAGGATGCTACATTTTTACTTTTGAGATTATAATATACTTACAATATCTCTTCCTTTTCCTCCCACATACCACTCCCTGCTCTCCTTCAAATTTATAGCCTCTTTCCACTATTATTTCATGCATATGTACACATACATATGCATATATTCCTAAACATAACCTATTCAGTCTTTAAAATGTGGCTTAAATGTACGTTTTCAGGGCTGACTATTTGGTACTGGACAACCAATTGGCGTACTGTTCTCTGGGGAAAGCTATCTCTCCTGCTTCCACCTTTCCTCAATTGCTTATAGTTCTTTGTCAACATACTTTCTTACAGAAAAAAAAGACTAACTAGAAATAAAAGGAAACCTTTTCAACTTGATAAAGGCCACATGTGAAAAGTCTACAGCAAACGCATATAACAAAATCAAAGTTTGAAAGGTTTTCCCTTAAATCAAGAATAAGTCAAGGATGTCCACTTTTCCCACTTCTAGTCAACATGGTATCTCAAGTCATAGATACAGCAATTAACCAAGAAAAACAAATGAAAGGCATAGAACTTAGAATGGAATAAATAAAATAATCTTTATACAGATGACCTGTAAAAAAGTAAACCCAACGTTTTGTTGTTGTTGTTTTGTTTTTCGAGACAGGGTTTCTCTGTGTAGCTCTGATTGTCCTGGCGGGTCTCGAGCTCAGAAATCCACCTACCTCTCCCTCCCAAGTGCTGGTGTGCACCACCACCACCACCACCACCAGCACCACCACCAGCACCACCACCAGCACCAGCACCACCACCACCACCACCACCACCACGGCCCGGCTTAAACCCAGGATTTTATAGAAAAGCAGTCAAAGTTAATAAATAATACCAGCACATTTTCAACATAGAGAATGTGCCATGGGGTTGGAGAGATGGCTCAGTGGATAAAAGCACTTGCTACTCAAGCCTGGTGATGGGAGGCCAAGCCCCAGTACCCACGCAAAGAGTGCCAAAGGCCAGAAGTGGCGGCATGCATCTGTGATCCTAAAGCCAGATAGGAAGTGAAAGAAGACAAATGCCTGCAAGCAACAGCACCTGCTGCAAAAGTGCCAGGTGAGAACTGACTTGTTGAAAACTGTCCCCTCACCTCCGCAAGCACGGCAGCACATGCACACTGGCACCCACACACGTCAAATGTGCACACCAAAACAAAAGAAAGAAAGAACAACTTCAAAACCATGTCATGGCCATATATAAGCAATGTACCATCTGCTAAAAGATTTAAGTGACAACAGCATTGAAAGATTAGAATTATCACACACATACTTAAGGAGGCCAAAGACATATACACTGAAAACTAGAAAACACTGCTGAAGAAAATTAAAGGCATAAATAAATGGAAAGTCATTCTGTGTGCACTGATTAGAGAACTATATTAAGATGCCAACAAACATTTTGTATATATTAAGATATATGCATATGTCTTAAATATATTTAATAGTTTATAACAAGTGATTAGCCTATATAAAACTGGAGTTTTACAGCTTTAAAAAAAGATATATGCAAAACAGTACACAAAAAATCAGTTTATTTGAATCTAACGATTTATAGTAAAAAAAAAAATCTTATCCCAAAATTCATATGTAATTTCAAGAGACCTTCAAACAAACAAAGCAATCTTGGGAAAGAACAAATGGAAGATGAACATTTTCTAATTTCAAAGCTAACTTCATAACTACAGTAAGAGAATCAATATGGAAATAACATGAAGAGAAAGAGAAGTGTCAATGATATACACTGCTGAGTCGAAAATAAACCCCTGAATACATGTTCAAATATTTGACAAAAGTATTGTGATTGCTAGTCTTCGTTTTCATCTTGAATAGATTTAGAGTCACAAAGCAGTAGGTGAAGGATAAGTCTGAAGAGGTCTCTGAGACTTTCCAGAGACAGTTAACTGAAGAGCAAGACCCACTGAATCATGGATCATCCACTGACTGGAGCTCAGACTACACAAGAGGAGAAAAATAAAGACATGGTGGCATCTTTATAAACTCAGATCTTTGAGGCTGCTAAGTCATTCCCCAAGAATGTTCTTTCCAAAATGGTAAATCTTTAGACAAAGCATAGACTTGCATGCCTATAATCCAAGCATGCAGCAGGATGAGGCAGGATGATGACTTAATGTTTGAACCCAGCTAGATAGTGGCTATAGGATGAGACCCTGTCTCAAATTCCTCCCACAACACTCTCTCTCTCTCTCTCTCTCTCTCTCTCTCTCTCTCTCTCTCTCTCTCACACACACACACACACACACACACACACACACACACACACACACACAGAGTGTAATGGTAGTATGATTTTTATATGCTTGGCCCAGGGAGTGGCACTATTGGAAGGTGTGATCTTGTTGGACTAGGTGTGTCACTGTGGATGTGGACTTAAATACCCTAACCTTAGCTGCCTAGAAATCAGTCTTCTCCTAGCAGCCTTCAGATGAAGATGTAGAACACTCAGCTCTGCCTACATAACTGCCTGGATGCTGCCATGTGCCCACCTTGATGATAATGGACTGAACCTCTGAACCTGTAAGCCAGCCCAAATTAAATGTTGTCCTTGTAAGTGTTGCCTTGATCATGGCAATCATAAAAATGTTAATTGAAAATCATAAAAATGGTAAGTGACTAATAACATTTAGGATATAGAATGAAAAGTTTTCAGTAAAACCTTCATTGTAAAAAAGGATAAAGTACTTGTGTATTTTCCCAAACAAAATGACTAATAATCACAGGAAACGTTGCTCAGGATCACTAAATATTAGGGAAATGTGAATTAAAACCACATTAAGGAATGATCATCTTATATCACCACAGAAAATAGCCAATGTTGGTGAGCACATAGGGAAATCAGGATACTTGTATATTATTTATGGGAATGTATAGTAGTTCAGCTTAGTTAAAAAACAACAAGGCATTTTCTAAATTAAACACAGAATTTCCATATAATGTAGAGGTTATACTTCTAAATTCATCTAAAGTTACAGATGCAAATATGTATTTATATAACCAATGTCCCTAGCAGCATTTTTTTTTGAGACAGAGTTTGTGTAGTCCTGGCTGTCCGGGAACTCACTCTGCAGACCAGGCTGGCCTCGAACTCAGAAATCCACCTGCCTCTGCCTCCCAAGTGCTGGGATTACAGGCGTGCACCACCACGCCCGGCTCTTAGAAGCATTTTTTTTTATAATAGGCACAAGTTAGATACCAAAATGTCCATTAATGGAGGAATAGGTAAAATGTGGTATATACATACAATGTAATATTATTCAGCCTTACAAAAGAAAATAAATTGTCATACATGTAACAAGAACGAATCTGAAAATATTATGATATGTGGACACACTACACAAAAGTGCAGATATTATAATAGTTCACGTATATGAAGTAACTAGGAAAGTCAAATTCATAGACATGGGAAATAGAATAGTGTTTGCTAGGAGCTAACTGGAAAGACTAATAGGGCTTATTTTATAATGAGTAAGTGATTCAGTTTAGGATGATCTATTGTCTTAGAATAATGGTGATCCTTGCACAGCATGGTGTACTTAATGCTACTGGAAGGTGTAGTTAAAAGTGAGTAAAGTGGCAAAGTTAAAGCCATGCTAGTATTACCACAGTTTTTAAAAATTGAAGCGCACAACACAAAGGGAATACTCCAAAGTATACCAGAGACTTGAGTTAATAATAATGTACAGTATTTGTCAAGCAGTGGTGCAGATGTACTAGAACATTACAATGTTTGAGTAGTATGAGAACCTGTGTGCGCAGACTAGGAAACTAGGGGAGAGTGACAGCCATATATTGATTGCTTAACAACAGAGAAGTTTTAACAGCCAGGGAATTCTAAGAAATTCTACAGTAAGCAATTTTATCACTTTGTAATGACCATGAATTATACTTACACAAAATAAGATGATAATTGTGCTGCCTAATTTTATGACAACTAAATACAACTTAGTCATTTAGGGAGAGAAAATGACAATTGAGAAAATGTCCCTACAAGATTGGTATTGATGCAGGAGAGCCCAGGTTACTGTGGGTAGTGGCACTACTAGGCAGGAGATCCAGGTATAAGAAAGCAGGCTGAGCAAGCCACGAGGAGCAAGCAAAAGGTGTTCAGCCTCACTACTAAGGTTGTAGTCTAGCACGTCCTGATAGCTTTCCTGAGCTGGAAGCTTGACCACCCCCACCCCCAATCTTCTACCAGAGGAACATGGTGCAATTACAGGCTCTGCTTCCTCTGTCCAGATAAGAACCTGCTTAGCAAGCACCTGAGATTCCTGGAATGCTCCTCCATGCAAAGGAAGGATTCCCAGAACCTAAGCCACTGAAACTTCACCCTAAGAAGAACCTTTTCTACTCTCCAAGGATCATATATATATAGACCTTGATTCACCCCAAATAAAGTTTATGTGCACAATGTTTCATTGACTAGCATCTAACAGAGCTGTTTTATTGAATATTGTCTAAGAGAAGCTGTAACACTAAAATCTCGGAGGCCTTCTATCCCGGCACTCCAAGCCTGACTAGGATCCTACAGACCCCGCCCATTCTGGGCTCTGCTTCTTCCTTCCAGCCCAGTGTGCAGCAGCAGCAGCAGCAGCAGCAGCAGCAGCAGTGTCTGGACACCCCAGGGGCAGAAGCAGAATGTGGAATCACAAGTAAGAAGAACTCTTCCATGGAGTTCGCATCAGTTTCTACCTAGTGTTCCTGCTCTGACTTCTTCAACGATGGAAGGTGAAATAGACCCTTTGTTTCCCAAGTTGCTGATAGTTAGGGTGTTTTGCCACAGCAATAGAAACCCTTACTTTACTAAGATAGTAATGTAATCTTTCCTGACAATTATTGTGTATGCCATCAATCTTAGAGATACTGTAATATATTCATAATTACAGTGTATATGTGGCTTTTACTATGCACTTTCAGCTCATTTTCTTCTGTAAATATAAAGTGATTTGTTACAGTCATTTTTTTTTGTTGTTTGATTTGTTATTTTAAATCGAGCATTTACAATATCTTTGTTTTGTTATTTCTACTTTCTTTCCCTAGATATTTTAACCACCAAATTCACAAATGTATGTGACTGGATTCGTAGTATGTGTAAACTGAACTCTTGACAAGTACAGCATCAATGAGTGTAGGGGGGAAGACTACTCAGAAAAGGATGACAAGTCCTGTAACTCCTGAAACTAAGCTGGTGTTAATTCCATCTTAGTGCTGTAGTTAAGATATTAACATTAATCTCTAGGATAACTTCTTGGAAGGAAACTAAAAGCCTGAAAAAATAATGAGAAAGTGAGGCTGGGTGTGGGGGCCAGCGCCAATCATTCAAGCATCTCAGAGGTAGAGGCAGAAAAATCAGGGGTGCAGAGATTGTATATTGAGTTAAAAATCAGACAAAACTATATGAAACCCTGTCTCAAAGGCCAAAAGAAAATAAGGGCTGAATGCAGTAGACTAAAGAAATGAACTATTTTGAATATCTGCTGTACCCTTCTATATTCCCACTAGTGATGGATAACTGTTCTGAGTTCTCCACATTCTTGCCAATGTTTCCCTTTTATTAAAAAATATAAATATTAATTGTTATAAAGTGATTTGTGGTATGGTGAGTGGATGAAGTCTTGAGTCAGTGTATACTGTTGACATGTCATGGACCCCAGTGCCTCAGGCCCAAAGTAATGGCAAGGCCTTCCTAGAGTCAGGGTCAGGGGAGTAACAAGTACTGGTGTTGACTGTGGGTACAGAAAATATTACCCAAGCTTCTTCCTGCCAGGAGACTGCTACCCTACAGAGACCCCCTTATGGAGATTAATTAACACACTTCCTTGTTCACCTGCATATAATAAATGCACCTCCCTCAGTTATATATGATAAGCATCTGCTGGTGTGTCTTCATCAGAACTCAGGGCCCACCTTATCCTAGGTTTGCTGTATGTCTGTCTGTCTTTGCTTCCAGTTTCCTAGTCAGGTCAATCCCAAAGCCATGGAGGCTGCAACACTGTTGTTTGGATTTTATGTGCCTAAAGAAGAATAATGTTAATTACCCTTCCCTGATTTATTGGTTGTATGTGCACCTTCTTTAGAGGACTATCTATCAAAATCATTTATGCAGTCTTCAATTGTGTTAGTCATCCATCTATCAACTAATAAGAGTTATTATTTAACAATTCTGTGCTAAAGCAAGACTAGCCAGGGCTGCAAGACTCTATCGAGAGAGAGAGAGAGAGAGAGAGAGAGAGAGAGAGAGAGAGAGAGAGAGAAGAAGAAGAAGAAGAAGAAGAAGAAGAAGAAGAAGAAGAAGAAGAAGAAGAAGAGAGAGAAAGAGGAGAGACAGAGAGAGACAGAGAAGAGGAGAGAGAGAGAAGGAAGAAGAGGAGGAGGAAGAAGAGAGAAAGAAGAGGAGGAGGAGGAAGAGGAAGAAGAGGGATATTCAGCTACATTCAACTTTTTAGATCAATATGCTAGTACGCTAGTATGTAGCTATCAACAGAAGTTTCTTTAGTCATAATAAACTCTCTGTATACACTATACTTAAAACTGGCAAATGGGGCAGATATCCTGCAATATTATGACAAAGAGCATAGCTCCATCTTTTTAGATCTACCTACTGAGAATGTCTAAGGTTTACCTGCTCTTTTAAAATAATAGTTTTAATTCTTTTTGGATATGTCTTATATGCTTACAATGTATTTTGATCTTAATCACTCTCCTGTATACTCTGTCTCACATATGGACAAGCTGGTAACTGTCACTTTCACATATAGGCATACTGAGAAGAAAATCAGGGTGCTCTCTCATTAGGCATCTATGAAAAGTTCAACCCAAAAGCAAGGGAAAAAAAAAGAACCAAACCAAAAAAAAAAAAAAAAAAAAACCCAAACAAAACAACTAAAACTAACCTTGGACCAATCCCCTAGTCACCAAAAATTCTCATGGAAGCCACTTTGCATTACTATTTCAAGCAACTTTTAACTTGTTTGAAAGCTTCCTTGCTTTGTTCAGAAAACTTTTGTTACATCAGAAAAACAAGTTTTTATACCCTCTTGAAATGTACCTGATTTAATCCACCTTGACACCCAAAGGAAAATTTGGATGAAGTTCTGTTGTATCTGACTACAGCAATTCCTAAAAGAAAAATTATTTTTTACACAATAGAGCTAGTTTGTGTAAAATAAAACCATAATTCAATTCTAAATCTATATCAATGGAGGCACAGGGAAGAGAAAGGGAGACAGTTGTAAAGGTTTTTGCAAATCAAAAATCATCATTTTTGACATATCAGAGAATTACCATTAGTTTTCCAGGAATCTCAAGTGAAAAGGGCACCATCTTGGAGCCTTTCTATTTTGCTTCTTTATCTCCCTAGGATTTATACACCAATGCATGAGAGGGGCACTCATTTTGGTTTTTAGGCTACAGTAGTTTTAATTCAGAAGAAATATCCATTTAGAAAAATGAAGAATAAAGAGCCTTTATCTAGCAACATGATTTTTCCCCCCAGGCTCATTAATCTTCAGTAAGTTATCTAAGATGCTTTGGAGATCACGAAGATTCTTCAACTATGTTATGCCAGTGAAATAAAATCCTGCTAAAGAAAGGCTACTGGTACTGTTTGTAATTTATCATATGAAGGTGGCAGAATTTTCTGTGGCACTGAAAAAATGTTGTAACATGTATTTCAAGTAGAACAGAAGCCCAATTTAAAACCATGGCAAGATTAAAAGATAAGAAAGAAATGAGGACAATTTTACTGCTGGGATATTACAGAGTTAGGGAGTAGTTCAAAAAGTATATCAAGGTGGAGTTGGGAAAATATTTTTTGTTCTTCCATTGGAAAAAATATGTATGTTTTCCAAAGAGGAGAGGAAGAAACTATAGAGAGAATGGGGCTGCAGTGTAAGAGACAGAGACAGTGAAATGGCTTAGCCGGTTAGGCTGACAACCGGAGTTCAAGCCTCAGGACTCCATACGGTTGAAAAGAGAACCAACTCCCACGGGCTTTTTTTTTCTGCAAATACTACACCCCAAAGTAAATAAAATATCTGTAAATGAGCTCAGTAAAGAGTACATTAATATAAATATATAATTATATATTCTTTCATATAAATATAAATATACCTATAAATAGAAATAGGTTCTTAAAAAGTCAGACTTAACAGTTATAGAGCACTGTATCAAATAACAACAACCAAAACCCCTCAACCCCAATAGTCTTCTAAAAATAAGTCTCAATGAACTTAATTTCAGAGGCTGATATCTAACTAAATGTCTACAGTGACAGTGGATGAATTTAGGATACCTTCTCTCTTCTGGCCTCCTTGGGTGGCTTCACTCACGTGTACACATCCATACACCTACATACATATACATAATTAAAATACATTAAATTTAAAACGAAGCTGAACCTTAAGCCAGACATGGTAGCACACACATGTTTGTAATTCTTGTAGTCAAGAGGCTTGGAAAGGAGTTGGGAGGCTAGCCTAGGCTCAGGGCCATTTGCCTTTCCTCATGTTATCATGAAGCAAGAAAGTCATGGCCAAATCCATTTTACCTCCATTTGAATTTTCTAACCTTCAGAACCACGAGACATATAAATTTAATTGTTAAAAATTTACCAAATCTGCACCATTCTGTTCTAGAAAATAAATGAACTGGGACAGACTTGGAACTACATGAACAGTAATAAACCTCCATTTCATGGATCATGTCCATTGATGTAAAAAAAGGCATTTGATATGTGATACCCTTTCACATACATAAAAGCTCCTCATACATTTGAGCATAGAAAGGAACTTCATTAACATGATATGGCATACATGAAAACCGCACATCTAACAAAATATTAAGTAGTTAAAAAAAAAAACAACTAAAAACCTGGGAAAACAAGACAATTACGCTCCTTTCACCACTGTTCTTCAACAGTGTACTGGACATTCTAGCCAGGGAAAGTAGATAAGAAAAAGAAACCAAATGCAGCCAGGTAATAACGGAAAGAGGAAGGACTGGAGAGATGGCTCAGCATAGACTGGTTCCCAGAACTCCTATCAATTGGCTCACAACCACCTTTAACTTTAGCTCCAAGGGATTTGATGCCTTCTTCTGGCCTCTGAGGACACGGTGAGGTGTACAAATACAAACACAGGTATGTTCATTTGTACACACACACACACACACACACACACACACACACACAAAAGAAACAGAAGGAAGAATGAGCTGGGATGTGGTTCAGTTGGTGCAGTACTTGCTTAGCATTCAAAGCCTGGGTTCAATTCATAGCAACGTGTAATGGCATAGCCCTATAATCCCAGCCCTCAGAAGGTAGAGCAGAATAATCAGAAGTTCTAGGGCAGTCTAGGCTGCATCATGAGACTTGTTTCTAAAAAGGAGGGGGAGAAGAAAGGAGAAAAAGTACTTCCATTTACAGATGATATGACATGGTCCTACATAATACAAATTCTTAGAGAATCAACAAGAAAACTATCAAAGTCAGTAAATTAATTCGACAAAGTTACAGGTTATGCATTCAACTCATAATTATCAGTTAAATTTCTATATACTAGCAATAAATGTTCTGAAATGTAATTTTTAGGTACAAAAAAAATGTGACTAGAAGTGCCTGCCTATAGATCTGTCTTTTGGGGCACTAAGAAAGGAGAACTACAAGTTAAGATCAGCCTGGGCTATGTAGAGCTCAAGACCAGTCTAAGCTATTTAGTGAGACCCTGTCTAATAAAAGTGACTACATTCTAAAACCCTAAATGGAAAATGGTCTGTATTCATAGACTGGAAACTTACTTAGTATTATATAGATAGTGATATCTTCAAAGCAATCTATAGTTTCAAAGTAATTTGTATCAAAATCCTAATGATTCCCTTTCTTTAATTTTGCCATCATCATGCATGTATGGTGTATGTGTGTACAGTATTTGTATATGAATGCAGGAATGCCTGCTTCATGCTTTCAGAGACCAACATTTCAGGAGTTGGTTGATTCTCTCTTTCCACTATGGGTTCAAATGATCAAACTTGGGTCTTCAGAGTTGCAAGGCAAGTGCTTTTACCTGTTGAACAATCTCACAAGTTCCCAATGACCTTCTTATGTAAGCAAAAAGCTTATTATATCCTACAGCTGATTATATCCTACAGTGAACCCTGAATATTACACCGCCAATCTGTGCACATAATGTAATAATGGCATGAAGGATATGGAAATAACCAATTGCTTTCTGATTGGATTTGAAGTCTGTTCTACAAGAAGTGATTTTATGTCTGCCTTGACTGTGATCCTGGGTGGAATCTGCAATTGTTATTTGGCTAAATGATAATGTTGTTGTGATTGTTTGAATATGCTTGACCCAGGGAGTAGGGCTATTAGGCGGTGTGGTCCTGTTGGAGTAGGTGTGTCACTGTGGGTGTGGGTTTTAAGACCCTTATTTTAAATGCCTGGAAGTTAGTATTCTACTAGCAGTCTTCAGATAGAGATGTAGAAGAACTCATAGCTCTTCCTGCACCATGCCTGCCTGGATGCTGCCATGCTCTCACCTTGATGATCATGGTTTGAACCTCTGAACCTGTAAGCCAGCCCCAATTAAATGTTGTCCTTATAAGAGTTGCCTTGGTCATGGTGTCTGTTCACAGCAATAAAACCCTAACTAAGACAGTTGTCAAAATGATTTCTGAATATTTCAATCTATAACCACTGATTACAACTGCTCTTAACATTGTTCAGAGAAGCTCCTTTCCACAGTGGGCAGCAGGATATGCAAAATCATAACTGAAACAATGCTAAGACTATGTGACAGCTCTAAATGTGGTATCTATATCAACCTCCTGAGGCTCAGGGAACATCTCAGAAGATGAGGCAAAATGAATGTAAGACTTAGCTGATGGGGAAAAGCCCAGTGAAATGATGTCGTCTGGACAGGACATGGCTGTCACAGTCATGAACTCACTATAGCTTCACCAACCCTACATCTGATAGAGGGCTAATATCCAATATATACAAAGCACTCAAGAAGTTAGACTCCAGAGAACCAAATAACCCTATTCAAAATGGGGTACAAAGCTAAACAAAGAATGTTCACCTGAAGAACTTCAAATGGCTGAGAAGCACCTTAAGAAACGTTCAACATCCTTAAGTCATTACGGAAATGCAAATCAAAACCACCCTGAGTTTTCACCTCACACCAGTCAGAATGGCTAAGATTAAAAACTCAGGAGACAGCAGGTGTTGGCAAGGATGTGGAGAAAAAGGAACACTCCTCCACTGCTGGTGGGATTGCAAGCTGGTACAATCACTCTGGAAATCAGTCTGGTGGTTCCGAAGAAAACTGGGCATGACACTTCCAGAGGACCCTGCTATACCACTCCTGGACATATACCCAGAGGATTCCTCAGCATGCAATAAGGACACATGCTCCACTATGTTCATAGCAGCCTTATTTATAATAGCCAGAAGCTGGAAAGAACCCAGATGTCCCTCAACCCATACAGAAAATGTGGTATATTTATACAATGGAATACTACAGCAATTAAAAACAATGAATTCATGAAATTCTTAGGCAAATGGTTGGATCTGGAAAATATCATCCTAAGTGAGGTAACCCAGTCACAAAAGAACACACATGGAATGCAGTCACTGATAAGTGGATATTTACCCAGAAGTTCTGAATACCCAAGACACAACTCACATATCAAATCCCAAGAAGAAGGAAGGAGATGGTCCTAGTCCTGGAAAGGCTTGATGCAGCATCGTAGGGGAGTACCAGGCCAGAGAAGTGGGAGGGGGGTGATTGGGGAATGGGTGGAGGGAAGAGGGCTTATGAGACTTATGGGGAGGGGGAACCGGGAAAGGGGAAATCATTTGGAATGTAAACAAAGAATATATATATATATATATATATATATATATATATATATATATATGAATGAATGTAATAATGGTAGGATGTGGCAGAGGCTAAGAAATGCTGTCTTCTAGACCTGATGTGGCCAGTGCACTGATGAATGCACAACAGCTATGCTTACAGGCACAAACAAGGCTTGCACAAGATCCAGCAAGCCACAATTCTAGCATAGGTGGGGCAGATGCTCTCCAGGCCTTACCCCTTGCTGAGGAGCTAGGGGGAAAGAACAGATCCTTGGGACTTAAAATCATTCTTTTGCATAGGCTTGCTATTAGGTTCTAGTGGGTGGCACCACATGCCTGTACATATAGGCATCACTAACTGGATTTAGATTTTTCTCTTTTTAAAGAAAAAATACGTAGTTGGTAGGGGGATATATTGTAAAGGAGGGGTTTAGACATGATCAGATTTTATTTCATTGTATGCATGGAAATCTTAACAATAAAGAAACATTAATAATAAAAACAAAGGAAAACAACTCTCCCAGCAGTTAGCAATCACCAACAACTCTTGAGCTGCTGATGCCCATATCCCCTTCCATGCTTTGATTTTGTCTGGTTTGATCTTGCACATAAGAACCCACAGCCACAGCCGGGCGTGGTGGCGCACGCCTGTAATCCCAGCACTTGGGAGGCAGACGCAGGTGGATTTCTGAGTTCGAGGCCAGCCTGGTCTACAGAGTGAGTTCCAGGACAGCCAGGACTACACAGAGAAACCCTGTCTCGGAAAAACCAAAAAAAAAAAAAAAAAAAAAAAAAAAAGAACCCACAGCCATCATGTAGCTTGCATAAGACCCGTGCAAGATAAACGTTTTCAAAAACCAGAATCATTACATTTCCATGAAATTGATTCAAAATAATTAAGACATTCTTGCAATAACAGAACAAAATTGGAGCACATTCCTTTACTGATTTCAAAATGTAGTATAAAGAGTACATGCCTGCATTTACAACATTCAGGAGGTAGATGCAGGTAGGTCAGGAATTCTAAGGGCCCTCAGATACACAGCAGGTTTGAGGCTCACCTGGGCACCACGAGACTCTGTCTCAAAAAGACAAACAAAACAAACAACACATAAAATCTTACTATAAATCTATGGTAACTAACCATTCCATATTGACATTAAGGCTAGACAGAGACAAATGGAAAAATCAGACCAGAAACAAACATATATATCCTCTGTCAGTTGGCTTAGTCAGGGGTTCAAGTCTACTGAAGGAAGAAAGAATAGTCTGCTCAACATATTGTGGTAGGATACGTAGATTTCCAAATATAAAAGAACTAAGTCATATAATTCCTTCAACACACTATATAAAAACTAATTCAATATGTATCAACAACTAAAATATAGGTTATCAAACTATGAAGCTCTTAAAAGAAAAGAGTTGTAAACTATTATGACTTAGATTTGGTAATAAATTCTTAGATATGATGCCCAGTCATCCAGGGATGGTTTCTGAAAAATAGAGGAATTTGATTTATTAACATTGAAACCTTCAGAGACCTGTGAAATGGTTCAATGGATAAAGGTGTCTGTGGAAAATCTCAATAACCTGACTTTAATTTCTAGGACAGAAGAATGACAATTGATCCACTCTTATCTCCTTGTACTAAGCTCAACTCCAAGTGGATCAAGGACCTCCACATAAAACCAGACACACTGAACCTAATAGAAAAGAAACTGGGGAAGACCCTGGAGGACATTGGCTCAGGGGAAAAATTCCTGAACAGAACACCAATAGCTTATGCTCTAAGAGAAAGAAGAGACAAATGGGACCTCATAAAATTACAAAGTTTCTGTAAGGCAAAGGACACTGTCAAAAGGACAAATCAGCAACCAACAAATTGGGAAAAGATCTTCACTAACCCTACATCTGACAGAGGGCTAATATCCAATGTATACAAAGAACCCAAGAAGTTAGACACCAGAAAACCAAATAACCCCATCCAAAAATGGGGTACAGAGCTAAACAAAGACTTTTCACCTGAAGAAATTTGGATGGCTGAGAAACACCTTAAAAATGTTCAACATCATTAGTCATTAGAGAAACACAAATCAAAACAACCCTGAGATTTCACCTCAGCCTTATTTATAATAGCCAGAAGCTGGAAAGAACCCAGATGTTCCTCAACGGAGGAATGGATAAAAAAATGTGGTATATATACACAATGGAGTACTATTCAGCCATTAGAAACAATGAATTCATGAAATTCTTAGAGAAATGGATGGAGCTGGAGAACATCATACTAAGTGAGGTAACCCAGTCTCAAAAGAATACTCTTAGTATGCACTCACTGATAAGTGGATATTAGCCTAGAATCTTGGGACACCAAAGACACAATTCACATACCAAATGATGTCCGACAAGAAGAAAGGAGTGGACACTGGTGCTGGAAAGGATCAAAGCATCTGTGTAGGGGAATACCAGAACAGGGAAGTGGGAAGGGGTTGTTGAGGGAGCAGGGGGAGAGAAAAGGGCATGTGGGACCTTTGGGGGGGGCAGGGAACCAGAAAAAGGGAAATGAATTGTAAATATAGAATATATCCAATAAAAAATGAAAAAAAATAGAGGAATTTGATTCATTAACATTGAAACCTTCAGGGACCTGTGAAATGGTTCAGTGGATAAAGGTGTCTGCACAAAATCTCAATAACCTGACTTTAATCTCTAGGACATGCACAGTGAAAGGAGAGAACTGACCAATGTGTCATCTGACCTCCAACTGTAGTGTGCAGGGCTATATCTCTGGTATATAAAGAACTCCTACAATGCAGCAACAACAAAGACAAACATCCCCTTTTCAAATGAACAGAGAACCTAAATCAGGGATAGCAGTTCATGTCTGTGATCTTGACAGTTAGGAAGTGATGGCAGGAAAACCAGAAGTTCAAGGTCACCCTCAGCTTCACAGTGAATTCAAGGCCATCCCTTGTCAGGAGCCATAATGGGACAAGCTAATAGACCAGTAGGTGATCATCCTGAAATGGCCTGCTTTGGATTATTATATAATCTGCACAGGTGAGCCTCATGAAGCAAGGCTGTGAGGGACTAATTTTAGGAAAGATTCCTGCTATTAATATGCTTTTCCTATTATTATTAAACATAAATAATAACAATAAGTAATAGCACACCCCTTTGGAGCAGATCTCTACAGAGCCACAAAGATCTTAGATGCTATGTAGACAAATAGATGGCTTAAGTTTTAATAATGATCCTATAAGAAGTTCTAAAGTTATATCTGTGATTATTAAGCTCTTTTATAATGGGACTGCTATTAGGTCCTTTTCTGATACTCAAAACTGCAATGAGAACTCTGCCAGTCTCCAAAGTGTCACAAGTTAATTGCTCTTAGATGGCGACCAGTCTTTCCCCTACTCAGAGCACATTCCAAGAGGCTGTAAAACAATTAACCAAAGGTCATAAAAAGGGAACTAGGATTTATTATAGGTGTTAGGATAGAAGATAAAATATTGAGGGGTTTATCTATAAAAAACTTCACTTATAACTTAGTTATGGTTTTAAACTTTCTATGAACCAGTAGAAAAGACAAATGATAGATGTCTAGCTAGATAATTACTCCTAATGAATATGCATATAAACATCCTCTGTTGTAAATTTCTATTTCAATTTATGACTTGGTATTTTGTGTGAATTTGTGATGAACTTTGTAACATGTGATCACGTATTCTGAAAGATGTTTAAGGGCTGAAGACAAAGAGAGGAGGGATCAGAAGAATTTAGGTGAGAGGAACAGAGCTGAGAACTGAACTGAGGAGTTTTTACTCAGAAGAGAACAAGATAAGAAGGAGAATGCAGAGTGAAATAACTTAGAAACTATAGGTAACATAAGAAAACTAAGGGAGCAATGTGCAGAATGCAGAGGGAAAGAGGAAAAAAAGAAGATGTTGCAGAGAGCAGAAGGAACAGGCAGGCTTCTCCGTAATATGGGACAGGACAGGTCCCATGGTAAGGACAAGGCAGGCTTAGTCTTATTAAAAGGAACAAAGCTTTTTACTTACAAACATGGATTTAATTCATTTAGCATTAAAAGGGTGGAAACTTTTTCTTTCTCCACGCAATAAATATTGGAGCTCATTTTTTCATCCAGAATGAGTGAGTTCTTTCTGCACAGGTGCTTGGTCTTTTGCTCCATATGCATATGTAAGTATGGATGTGTGTGTGTGTGTGTGTGTGTGTGTGTGTGTGTGTGTGTGTAAGTATGTAGTTGTGAGAATGTGTGCAAGCTGGACCCAGCTGAATTTGTGTGGAAATGTGTACATGAAATCTCTGTTATCTTTGAAGCAGTGTATGAACTTATGTGAGGTTATGCATATTCACTTATGTAGAAGTTTTTCTTTCTGCAAGTGTTATTCTCTTCTCCTGGTTCAATAGAAGTTTATTGCTCGTAACTTCCCCCTTAGACTGACAAGCAAGAGGCATCTGGACAATAGGGAAAAGGCTCTTGTATCTAATCCTTTACTTAATTTCCTGCTGTTTTAGGATGAAGTGCTAAGTGCCTGAGACTGCAGTCTCTGGCTTCAGGGGAACACAGAAGGCAGGTCAGCTACATTAACATAGTAACTTAGACTTAGGTAAGTAAACTCTTTATTATACAGCAACTGTAAATTTTCCATAAGACAAAGTCTTACCCCAGAATTTCATAAGACAAAGTCTTACCCTCACCGACACTCTTCCCTCCTCCACTGCCTCAAGAAGGACCAACAAGAAGAAACACCTCTGGCTGGGTTAGCTCTCAGCAATCCCTGGCTATGAGATCCCTCTTTCAAAAAAAGAAATAAATGAAATGACCTTTATTACAAAGAACTTAAGAAAATAGTCAATATGCACACAAAGGTGTTTAACACCATTAAGTCTAGAGAAATGGCATGCGGTGACAGCTCCTAGCTTTACTATCTGCAGGTGACTGAATAGCTGAGAATCCTATCATACTGGGACAAAGAGTACACAAATATTCTCAGCAGAGAATACTGGTGTTGTGCCAAGTAAGCCGCAGACCCAAGGAAGAGTGGCCTTCACGATCCTTTTTTCATGAGAAAGTAACTTTGTTTATAGTTTAATTAGACGTCACACCAAAGAGTTGGACTACAGACAGATTTCTCAGTCTGCAAGGAGGTTTGGGTCAACTTGAACCAAGATAAGCTATTGCTAGGAAAACAGCAGCTGGTGGGAACGAGAAACTGGGAAATCTTTCTTTTGCCTTCTGTATAGAAGATGCTGAAACTTTGAATAAAGTGTGCATGGTGTGCTATCACTATCCCCCGTGTTCTGGTTAATGTGAGCCTCACTTGGGACCCCTCAACGCACTAAGCATTGACAATTAAGACTCAGAGAAGTTCAAATTAGAACCACCATTTGATTCTACTACATCATAAGGGGATGGTTATCAAAAATTTAATGGATGGAAGCTAAGCAAAATGGCTGTTAAAATCCTCCAGTGATCTAATTATGACCTCTCCCCAGACAGCCAGATGGGACAGCTATTCACAAGCACATCTCTCACAAGAGCTAAGGAAGCCAACTGAGAGACCTCAGTGGTACTCTCATATAATTAGAGATGCACTGAAGAATATAGGAAAGAAACAGAAAGAGATCCCTCATAATTGTGATAGGAGAGAGACTTACATATAGACCTTAGACTGAAATCCCAGTACCAGACTCATCAAATAAAATCAAGAGGTTCAGAGAAAAGAAACATGAGAAAAATGCAGTACAAGAGCATGGAACTTTAACTCTCTACTCTTGAAACAGACAGCCAAGCCAGGAAAAACCAGTTACTTTCCTCTTACCTCGCCAATCCTTTCTCTAAGCTTTAAAGACCCATTCTGTTCACAAGGTGTTTGATATTCAGTAGACAAGTCACTATGAAACTTGCATCTCTCATCAGTTCAAAATTAAACTGAAGAAAAGTAGTGTGCTTGAAAAGAAAATGTAGGTGCTGAATTCCAAGAGACTAAGATTTGGATGGCTTTCTTAAAAAAAAAAAAAAAAAAAAAAAAAGTAAGTAACATGCAATGCCAGACAAGGCCAGAAGGTGGCGAAAGAATTCAGCCCCAGGAGCTGAATTCTGGAGATCTTGCCTAGTTCTGGAACTTCTCCTGCCTAATATCACATTGTAATTCATTTTGTGTTCCATAAAAGAAGTTACAATGGATAAACTGAAGATTAAGTTTTGAAACAGGAAGTTCTCCTGTATTTTCCACAGGACTGGCCTTGAATAAATCTCCAATGTGTCTTATACAAACTTGGTAGAGTGGCAAACAATGAAATCTTAGATTCTGGTAAAAGAAAACAAAACTCAGAGTTAAAATGCACAGTAGAGCAAATCGATCTAAGCGAATTCCACTTTACAGCTTCTGAATAAACATTTTTTTCCCTCAACAGCACACAGAAAATTATACAGAATATACTGACAGGACACAAAACCAAGCCTCAGGAACGGAGATGCAGCTGAGTGGACAAATGCAGGCCTGTTTGATCCTCAGCACTGCATAAACCAGAGTTCAAGATCAACACAAAACCCTACCCCAAAGCAAACACAACACACACACACACACACACACACACACACACACTTTGCATAGGGGTAGACTACTGGCCTGACAAAAGTTAAGACACTAAGTTCAATTCTAAGCATTGCAAAAAGAAGTCTCATACCAACTAACCTGTTTATTTCAAAAGTACAACAGGAAGGGATTATTGCAAAGGTATTACTGTAACAGACCCCTAGACCTTAGCATAACTGATTCCATGATAGAAGTACTATTCATGCCATAAAACTTAGCACATAGACAGCACCTGCCATAATGAAAACAAAAGCTTAATCCATCAAAGTCAATGGTTCTGGGAAAGTCTAAATATACTAACTTGTTTTTTTTTGGCTTCTGTAGTTATGCTTTAGGATACCTGTTCTTGATAACTAAGGTATGTCAACCTATGACACAGTTTTTGTGCTTAAAATTTCGTCATGAGAATGGCTTGGTGTTATACTGGGATTCTAAATACTCAGTTGCCTGTCAGCTAATAAAGACATCCTATTAGCTTAAGACCCAGTTTTCTCTAGTGGATACCCCACACCATTTCTGGAGGTTTCATTGAGATCCCCAGAGACCAGACCTCAAGACACCAGAGATCAATCTCAGAACCATCCAGATTGAACAATATCCAGGGACCTTGGAAACAAAAAGGGGAAACTGCAGTCCATATTGCCTGGGTGGAAAGACAGGCATCTTGGTGCCCTGCCAGTCACCATGGAATATACCTTGCCTGCCTGTGAAGAAACCTGGAACCTCTCATTTTCCTGAGTCGGATTTCCAGAGAAACAGATATATACTGTCTTGGACCTGAAAGATGCATTCTTTGGTCTCTCACTGGCAGAGGTGAATCAACCCATCTTTGCTTTTAAATGGGCAGACCCAGAGGGAGGGTAAAGCAGGCAATATACCTGGACCGGGTGTCCCCGAAGATTTAAAATTTTGCCAACACTGTTTGATGAGATACTAAGAGCTGAATTCTTGCCCTTCTATCAGAGGTTTCCTGAGAAAATAGATTATAAAAGGGCTGCTGAAGAACTACTTGGAAGAGTAACAAATCCTGGGTTACAGAAATCAGCTGAGAAAGTCTGACTTTGTACATCAGAGTCTGCCTATTTTGGCTACCACCTGAGAGGAGGCAAAAGGAACCTGTCTAGGAGCCCAGGATTGTGCCATCCTTCAGACCCCAACTCCAAAGAGTAAGAGACAGATTCGAGAGAACTAGGTGCAGCTAGCTATTGCTGCTTCTGGATACCAGAGGCAAGATCTCTATATACCAGCACAACACGGGGCCACTGAGCCCTAATCTGGACTGAGACTAAACAAAAAGACATTTGAGCCTCAAACAGTTCTGAGTTTGGGTCTAGCTCTAGCACTCCCAGATATCTCAAAACCTTTTTCATCTGTCCATGAAACAAAAGACAAAAGAGGTTTTAACCCAAACTTTGGGTCTATGGAAACGCCCTGCGACATACCTGTCCAAATGGTTGAACACTGCAGCCACAGGATGGTCCACCTGTCTTAAGAGCAGCGGAGGTTGCTGCTAGTCTAATGGAAAAAAAGCAAACAAGCAAACAAGTTAACTCTGGATCAGGATCTTAGACTCAGAGTACCCCCATGATGTGGCTGAGACCCTCCTCTGAGGAACACCAGAATGCCTGGCTGTCTAGTGCCTGTGTGAACCCCTGTCGGGTCCTATTCCTGCCTCACCCTAGAATACGGTTTTAAGAAAACCACGGCCATCCATACTTTCTTGGCCACTGACAACTTGCAGGTGCTCATCTATGACTGTCACAAGAAGATGGAATCAAGTATGTGGGAGCTGCAGTACTTACTTTAACTGAAAAAAATTGGGCCCAAGAGACAGCTACCTCAGCCCAGAGAGCAACAACTGCTCTGACCCAAGCTCTGATATGGGGAAAAGAAAGTCTACCACCATATACACAGACCTTGGCCCTGCAGGTGGCTAGCATTTGGCTTCCCCTATGAAGTGCTGTCTTCTACTGCTGGGCTGTTGACCTGGTTGTCTTACAAACAGCCCTAAGACTAGTGGGGTCTATTGATATTCTGACGACATATCCCGACCCAGTGCTGCCTGAAACTCCATGGTAGAAAAGAAATAAGACAGCTCAAACCCACAGGTAGATGAAGGGCATCAGAGGGAAAGATCATTCTCCAGGAAATAGCTGGCAGGACTCTGATAACTGACCTTTACCAGGCTACTCATCTGGGGTCCACAAACTTTGAGTTGCTCAGACCAAGTATTCTATTCTGAGACTTGACATACAAAGGATGACTATGTATGGCTTTTGGAAAAAAACTGTCCTTTCTATGCTACTTGATATGGAGGAAATAAAAATAAATCTTGCCATGGTTGGGAAAAATCTCAGAGAGACAATGACATAAGCCAAATAATTGGTAGCAGTCTCTGTCCTCTTGATCCCCACAGTTAACTATTCCATTATCAGCACTGCCCGAAACTTTAATTCTCATTCTAATTGGATTAATGACAGACTATTATGATGACTATTAAGATACAAGGGCATCTTAAACTATATGACCAATTATGTATAAGTTCAGTAAAATTAATGGTTCTTAGAACCAACTACACTTTTTTAAAAGCAGGATGAGTCCATGATTTGACATATTCACTAAGACTTGTAGAAACTTTATAGGGTCCCAAATCTTACTAGGACCCTTAGCACAACTGACTCCATGATGGAAATACCATTCAACCCACAAAACTCAGCATGGAGACAGCACTACTAGCCAAAATTAAAACAAAAGCCAAATCCAGCAAAGTTTACAGTTCTGGGAAAGTATCTACATGTACTAACCTTGCTTTCTGACTAACTGCTCTTATTAATTGAAGTATACCTACCCAGGGCATGTTTTTGTACTTAAAAGCTTACCTTGAAAAAGGTTCAGGGCTATACTGGGAAATCAAACACCCAGTGTAGTTGCCAGGCAGCTAATAAAAAACTTTCTAACAGCTTAAACCCATGCCTGTGAGGTCAGCATTATCCAGACAATAATATACAGACAAAACTACAGGCTAATATGTAATTGATCAATGCAGATGAAAAATCACTCAAAAAAAAAAGAGAAGCAAACTAAACTCTACAGCACATTTAGTATGACAAAGTGGGACTCATTCAGCAAATACAAGATGGTTCAAGGTATTCAAATTAATAAACTGATAAACCACACCAACAAAAATGAAGGACTGTAAACCAAATGAACTTATCAATGTGGAAAATACATGTGATAAAATTCAACATCCCTTCATAAAAGCACTGAAAAATTGGGAATAGAAGGGATATATAACAACATAATAGGACCTTTATAATAAGTTCACATTAAAGTAAAAGGAAATAAACTGAAAAGACTATGCTTTCTAAGACCTAGAACAAACAAGCATTCATTTGGGTTAAAAAAGAAGTCTAACTGTTACTATTTGGAGATAACATGATCTTATATACAGAAAACCACCAGAAACCTCCACCAAAAACAATAAATAAATAAATAAATTAAAATAAAATAAAATAAAAAACAAAACCCTACTAGAATGAGCAAGTACGTTCTAGAAGTTGAAGAATATAAAACTAGCATGCGAAAATTACCTAAAATAAAAACCAAGAAAGCAATTCTACCAAAGTAAAATATTAAAAATAAATTAATCAAATTATGTGAACAATCTCTATATGAAAAGACAGCCCGTGTTCATGGATTGGAAGAATAAACACTATTAAAATGTACTAGCAAAAGTGATTTAAAAATTCGATCCAATCCCTGTAACAATACTAAAGATGTTCTATATAGAACTAGAAAACTGCAGTAATAAAAATCACATGGAACCATGAAAGTCCCCAAGAAACCAAATATATGCTGAACAAAAGAACAAAGCAGGAGGCAGGCACTATATTCCCTGACTTCAAAACTAACTGCAAAGCTAAAGTGATTTAAAAGAAATAGCATGGTATCACATAAAATGTACACCCAGACCAGTTGCAAGTAATAGTCTAGAAATAAGTCTATGTATCTACAATCAGTTGCTTTCCAACAAAATGGATAAGAAGACATAATGGAGAAAGGACAGTTTTTGTAGTAAATGATGCTATGAAATTTTGATAGCCAAAGGCAAAAGAATATCTTGAAAATTACAAAAATCAACTATCTCCCATCAGTTATAAAAAAGCAATTCAAAATGTATTAAAGAATTAAATGTAAGACCTAAAACTAAGAAACTACTCGAAGTAAACTTTAAAAAAAAATGTTTTAGGGCATTGGAACTGACAGGAAATTTTGGACAGAATCATAAAAGCACAAGAAATAAAAGCAAAAATAAAATGGGGTTACATCAAACTAAAGATTCTGCACAGTAAAGGAAACTACAGAGTGCAGAAACAGACAAGACAGTCTAATAAATGGTAGAAATACTTGCAATTCATACATCTGGCAGGGGTTTGATATCTAGACTATATTAGGAGCTGCAGAAATCTCATTAGAAATTTCTCCAAATGACTACATTTAAAAATTTACAATATACTTAAATAGGTATTTACCAAAATATGATAGACATACAAATGAACAACAAGGATATGAAAAACACTCCACCCCATTTACCTTTAGCAATGATTACAAACACAATGAGATGCAACCTTAAACCCACAAGCATGGCTGTGGAGAAAAAAAAAAAGAGTTTTACTCTGCTCATGGGAATGCAAATTAATATTCCCACTATGGAAAATAGCATGGAAGATCCTAAAAATGTATAAACAGAACTACCATTTGATATAGGAATCCCAGTATTACATATATTTCCAGAGTAAATTAAATCAGAAAAAGAAAGCAATACACCTAAACTATAGCTGAAAAGCAATCTGTACTCACATACTCAACGCAGGACCAATAGTTAAGAAATAAGGGGGGGGGAACCTAAGTATCCAAAATTTGATGAATGGATAAAGTTGTATTTCATATACAGAAGAAAATATTCTTCAGTCACAAAAGCATGCCATTCTGTCCTTGCTAACAACAGGACTGGATCTGCAGATCACTATGTTCCGTGAAATAAACCAGGTACAGAAAGGCCTTACCATCTCCTCATACATACAGCCAGAAAGGATGTGCTCAAAGAAGTTGAGAGTAGAATTATTGTTATAAGAGGCAGGGAGATTATAGGGAGAAAGCTAATAAATGGTTACTAAATTTCACTAGGAAGAAACTGGGGACTCCTACAGGTATTCTTAGTCAAATGTTCACTGAAGCACTGGTCATAATAGCCCAACTGTGGCAACAATCTGAGTGTACAAATAATGGCATGTCAGAAACTATGGGAGATGATTTTGACTCTTAAAAATTACCATTAAGGCAAGAAGACTTGAATTCTTGCTTTGGCACCAATATATACAAATCTCAAACTCACCCTTGTCCCTAGCTGATATTGGGAAATTCCAAGCCATTACCTGATTAAGAGTGTACTCCACAGGGCATTTGAGATATAGAACGTTTCCAAAGGATTTGGTCCGATTGCACTGTGAAGATCTCCAGTGAGAGAAGTACTCACAGCTGGTATTATAGTCTAGGGGAGATCTGTGAATTAAAAAGTTACATAGAACTTCAACTATCATCTAAATTAAAGTGGTACATTGCACAACACAACAAAACAAAACAAAACACTGCTTCACCCCACCACCACCTAAATTACAAATGTGGACAAATTATCCTTCATTTTTTATTACTAGAAATACGAGAAATAAGTTCACATCTGACCTTCATAGAAATTAAACCAGGAATAGCTGTTAAAACTTAAGATCTATTCCAGCATGTTGATATTTTTTAGACCTTCCCCCAATACATGAAAGATTTGCAAAAGGTAGATCAAAAGATCGAGATCACAGCTATTTGAAAACACACACACACATGCACGCACACACGCACGCAGGCACGCACGCACGCACGCACACATGCAGGCGCGCACGCACGCACGCATGCACGCACGCACGCACGCAGGCATGCAGAGTTCTTCCAGAGATTATAATCTCTGTCATTCCCAATTCTGGGCAGTCAATGGAGAAAAATAGCAGCAAAGGATCTGGGGAGTAGAGGAGACAAAGGTGGTATCGGATCCCAACCTGTGGTTCTATACCATTAGCCTCTGCTCTGAACCCAGCTTGCTCTATAAAGAGGAAACCGAGGTAGAATAAACATGACTTTAAACACTAAAGTGAAAATAAGCTGGCCAGAGGTAGTTTGGAGATTAATGTCTTTCTAACTAAGCAGTCCCTAAAGGACTCTGATATTCTGTGGGAGTGTCACACATACAGCCATGCTCTAACACTTAAGAATCAGAACAAATGAGAGACTGCAATCAAGAAAACATATAAATTACCAAAGTCAAAAGAATTGGCAAAACAAAATAAGGCTGAGAACCAGCAACCACCAAAGTAGAAGAGGTAGTATCAGTACCAGTTTCTATAGGTGATCCTGAGCCCTTCTCTGAGGCCTACGAGGCCTTGCAGGGTTAGAAAACCTCATTGGAAGTAGTAAATCTGACATGCCTAGATAGGGAGGGGGCTAATAAGGATACAGTGTGCCTGCATCCCTTTAGAACTGCACTTCCCACAATTGTCCATAATTGAACTGAATAGGGTGAGAACCAGAAAATTTCTTTGGGATTAGAAACTGCAGGGTATCTGGGTGGGACTGCTGATGTGTAAGCTAAGTACAAGTTTTTAGACTCAAGAGTGACGTGAAGGCATCTGTATTCTCCTCTTCCTAAGTCTGCTCGGATTCAGTACATCATTCCTCCAGTGAAACCCTGCCATCTACAACCTCCAGCAGCCAGAAGCATACTCCTGTCTTCTTGGTCACAGATTGGTTGACTGTAATTCCCTGAACATGTTGAAACAGAAAGATCTGCCAATTTGTGAACCAGTTTGTTTGTGACACCCCTCACCCCTACCCCCACCAGTAAATGGACAGACAACAATTTTGGCTATCTTTACATTGTTCATCCCCGACTAAAGAACTGGAACAATGTTTTCACTGTGTTTAGCATGCAACTTTATTAAAAACACATAAGTGGAATACGAAAATACACTTATATCATTGTAATGCACAGAAATATAGCTTATTTAGAATGAATAGGTTCAGTATTGGGTTACATCACAGAAATACCAAAATACCTTAATTTATATTATATAGCACAATAAAAACCAGCAAGTATTCAATCTCTCAAGATGACTAGCATCCGTAAAACGGTCCCCCTCAACACAGAGAGCATAAACATCAAATTTATAACTATAACAAGCATTCGATTTATACTGGAAAGACGAAAATGTTCAAGGCTCTGTGAGAATATATAGCTATTTAGAGTTTAAGTATTAATCGGATAACTTTATCTCTCACATCAGGGTCACTGTGGTCTGCTAAGTCTTGGAGTTTCTCGTCAAACTCTTTTGCCTCCCGGAATATGGAAATAAGTTCAGATTTAGTGAACATTTCCTTAGTAAATAGCTTTGCCCTTTTTTTGAAGTGGAAATTTATATTCTCAAAGATTTCAATGATATGAAGAATATTAGCTTTTGACTCATTCTTGTGAAAGTGAGCCACCAGTGAGGACAGGACCTCGGCACTGATCAGTTCTCGTGTATTGGCCTGATTTTTTGACAAACACAAAATGACTCGTAAAACTTGAAACTTGATTTTGACACTTCCTTTGTTTAACAATGAGATGAAATAGCGAACATAATAGATAACCACATGGTGATAATCAAATTTCACACTCAAGCTCACCAACAGCTTTAGTTCTTCCACTTGCACAGAACAGTTCAAAGGACAAGAGAGTATGTCCCTGCAAACTTTATTTACATGTGCTTCAGTCTCTTTCACTTCCTCAGGGGCATCAGGGTTGGCATTTAAATTTAAATTTCTAGGGTATTTTTTAGCATTAGGATTTCTGACAAAATTTTCAATCATAACAGTAATACCAACATCATGAACAATATCTTGAGTAAACGGGTAAGCAGGGCTGATACCCATTATCATTGTAGCTATCTCGTGAATAAATGGATCCCTAGTTAACTTCAGTAGGGCAACAAGTTTATCAAACTCAACAGGCTCTAAACTAAAGTTGCGTGATTTACAGCGGCAGGTCTTTGGATTGGGTCCATACTTTTCTTTTTCTCGGATTTGGTTTTTTAAATCAGCTAAAGTCTGGAAGTAAGGGCCACCATAAGGTGGAATCTTGGTCAAAGGTCGAATACCCAGAGGAGTTTCAATTAAGGTCGCAACCAGAGTCCAGTTCCCTTCTGGAGGTAAAGATGGCTGGGGTTCCTCAATTGGGACGAGGACAATAAACCTGCCCCTTAACCATGCTGCAGCTTTTTTTTTTAAAGCAAAGTCGAATGTGTCTGGGGGTTCAGGCTCTTCCTCAACCTGTGGTGGGGGCTGATAAGCTTGAAGAGGAGTTTCTTCTTCAGGCCAGAACCAGGACCCTACACTAGACTCTTCTCCAGTCCAGAACCAGGAGCACACATAGTCTTCGTCCTCATCAGTGTTGTTGATGACAATACTAGCTTTGTCCCCAGCCTTGGATTTGACACAGACCTCTTTCTTTATCTCAGACTTGGGCTTAATGTTGCGCTTATCATTAGCCTTGGCAGAGCCCTTGACAGATGCCTCAATTCCAGTGTCAACCTTGACTTCAGACTTGGTTACAGTAATGACCACAGATGTGGGCGGAGCATCTGACTTGGTGTGAGGCGCTAAAGCAGGCTCTGCCAGGAGTTCCGTCTTAGCCTGAGCCATGATTCTAGGATTAGTCTTCTCTTTCTTTTTTTTCACTTTCCATGTCACAGACTTGGGCTCAGTAGAAATCGCTGGCTGTGTCCTGGCCACTGCTTCACTCCTAGCCTCAGCCTGGCTCCCCCATTCTTCCTTTGGTTCTGCCTTAACCGCTTTACTGGTCTGATTCTTGGCTTTTCCTTTAGCCTTGGCAGGGTTATTGGTTTCAGGTTTTGAGGAAGCCCCAGAATCTCCTCTAGCTTTTCTTTTACTTTTAGAGCTAATCATGGTTCAAGAGAAAGGCAAAGCTAAATATGCACCTATCTCAGCCTTGCCCAAAAGTCAGCACCACGTAGGTGTTTTCATATAAAGTCCAGTAGTCAGTCAGCCCCCTTTCCAACTACAGTTTCTGCCAATTATAGAGACAGTATGCTGAGGAAGCTCACTCAAGATAAAGGATAGCTGTGCTTGGGCGCAGGCCTGTGGAGGGTGGTGGTCTTCAGCCACTCCAAGGCCATCAGATCTGTCACTGAAGTTGGACCTAGGGGTGGAGGAAGGAAATGGGGCTTTAAGTCTCTTCCAATTTTCTTTCTTCTCATGCTGAGAAGCACAGAGACATAGTTAAGTATGGAAATTCAGTGCTCTATGGGGAAGAAGTGGACAAGTAGCCAACTCCTTCTTTCAGTTCACCCACTGTCTACACCTCCACGTGCTACCTACCGATTGTCTTTGCAGACACGAATAAGGGCATAGAGAATGGGAAAACTGGATGAACGCTGGAGGCTGCAGAATTCTGAGGCTGTCTGCTGACCTGGGCTGGAGCCAACCAAATCTTTACTATTCCATCCTATATGTTTTACTTAAGGAGTCCCCGAGTTCATACTAACCTGCACTGGTGTGAAGGGACTTTCTCCTCCTTTCTCTACTTCCATTAGCGACAAGCCCTGCAGCAGATCTGGCACACCTATAGACAGATAAAGAGGACAGAGAAAATAAGTGCTTGGGGTACAGACCTTGGTTCCTGGCCCCTATTCTTGTCTTCTCAGCTTGTCTAGCTTTTCCCTTCCTGGTCTTCCCCTCCTCCCATTCTGCAGCTTCAAAGCTGTTCCTCCTCCTCCCTCAGAGCTCACCATTGTTCTCTTCAGTGACTGTTTTGGTAATCCCCTAGTTGAAAAATAGATTAATAATGAAGTGTTAGAGCAAGACAAGAAAGAGGGCATGAAAGGACGATGTTTCCACTCCTTATCTATCTCTAAAGCAGACCAAGACTCTTCAGTGAATCCACAGACCAGCTAGAGGTCATTGAGAAACACACAAAACAGAAAGATGTGGCTTTCTAGTCTAAGTGACCACTGTCTGTCTTCACACTAACCCTAGAGACTGGACAACTGCCTCCTCACTGCCTCCTAGCTTCACGTTCAGTTAGTTTACAAACATTCACAACAGCCAACCCTGTGGATGTGTCTACCAATGGAAATCCACAAACAGGAGAGCCTAACTATGGCCCCCTAAAATTTAGGAAACAGTACGTAAGGACTAAATGCTTGCTGGATACAGATACTTGTTTGGTAAAGAATTCTCTGATTCCCTTTCTTTTGCCTCCCCCATGTGACACCCTGAAATCTCCATGTTCCTCTGCTATATTCTTAAAGACTGATAATTTCCATGAAGAGACAACTAAATCATCTCTGCACAGTCGGTCGTAGTAGTAGCAGTAGGGATGAAACGCCTGACAATAACAGGAAGCTGGGGAAATAATGAGAAGTATCATTTTCAATTTTCTTACACATTATTATGATTAGTCCCCCCCACCCCCACCCACACAAACCTATCACATTCTGCAACATAACTGGGGTAATGGAGGGCATTTCTGGAAGGCTGGAAAAGAGGAGATGTAGAAATTATTCTAGAACCCTACCTATTCTTGCAGCTTTCTCCTACTGTACAGAAATCAGGTCAGTGTTGTTTTTCTTCTTTCCTCCCCTTTTTGATCTGGCGCCCTGAAACGTGGAGAAATGTAAACTTGGCAGAAAATCTATCAACCCGAATGATATGCATGATAGCCCCATATCAAATAAAATCACAGTGAGTAGGATGTGGTTAATTAATGGTCAGATAAGCAACCAGAATGTGCAATCTTCGAATACACCCAATACAAGATTTAATGTTCCCACATTTACAACCCCTTTGTATATCTCCTCCCTGATTGTCAAGGTTCCTCAGACAACTGCCGTCATCAGAGGTGGTAGTCCTCCTTTTTCTGACAAGTACGCCATCTCCCCAGTAGATGATGCCATCTCATCCATCTCCCTTCCCAAACGTGATGATCCAGTTTATGGAAACACAAATAGCCTTTTATCATCCTCCCTAGTTTGTCTTCGCAATACTCGCCCCCTAAAATCAGGTTACGAATCCTGCACCAATCATGGAACCCGCATCCACAAGCCCAAGCAATGTCCTCCTTCTTACTAACCTGTTCCGTTGGAATCCAAGGCTGTTTTCTTATTTGCGTTATCTCCGGCGGTGCCTTGCCTCGCAGAAAGGAGGCAGGGCAAACGCAACCGGCAATCCGGCGCAGGGAGCAGAGACAATGGCGGCGACTGTATTTAGAGGCTTGCCTGGAGCTTGGGACGTAGGATAAGATGAAGGACCATGACTAGCAACTACCAGCTTTCCGCACCCACTCCTCTCTCGGGTCCCTCTGGAAGCGACCACACTTCTACCTACATCCGCCGGGACGCACTAGGCGCGGCTACGTCAATACGGAGGCCCGCAGAGGGCGGAGCCAGAGGAAGCGCTAAGGAGTTCCGGCTTCGGGAAGTGGAGTGATGCTAGTGCCACTCGAGCGTGCTGCGTGTGGCGCAGACTGCGACACTTAGGTTCTGATGCCGAACTAGGGAAAACAGTGCCCAACACCGGGAAGCAGACGATCCCCAAATGTCAGTTTTAGCTTCCTTCTTCGGCATGTCTTTCCATTTCGAAATACAAGCGGTTTTCATGCTGTGACGTCAGGAGAAAAAGCTGCCGCCTTGTAGGGCGGAAGGATAGCGCAGAATTTTAGTGTTTACACCTTCGTCACTAAACTCCACCGCCCACTGAAGTCGGCAGGTTAGGTAGGGGAGGGGCTCAAGGTAGAAAAGCCGTTGGGTGGGGTTGTTCTCAATGCTGAATTACGAAAAAAAATTCTTATTTATTTCAAAAAATTCTAAACTCTTCCTTCTACAAGAAAAATTCTCCAGTGACGCACTCATAAGGGCTTATTTGCATAAAATGTGTGATGTAGTGGCGGAGCCTATGGGAAACTGCTCAGCTGCCAGATTTTTTTTTTTCAAATCTCCCTTTTTGTTTTTCCTGTTGCTATCCCTTGAAATCTTTTGCTCTTATTGTCCGGCATGTTTCTTGTTTTGAACTAGTCTTAGATAAATTTCATTTCCAGAATGACCTCACTACCAAAGGGTGCAGTGGCTTGGATTTAATCTAGGCACTGGAAAAAAAGAATCTTCTTACTCACAAGATGTAATACCAAAATATCTTTGTGCCCATGAACCAACACCAGTCCCTGCTCTGTGGATTTCTTGCAGACTTGTTCCATCATGTTTTTTGCCCCCTAAATCTCTGATTATATAAGCCCTTGCACTTTGAATGTTGGGTCTCATGTTTGTATTTATTTGAACATACATTTAATTAAAATAAACCTTATAATCGCAATGTGTTTCTAACATGTATACCACTCAGAACTGTCCCAGCCCATCAGTCCTATACACCTCAACTCTAAGCTGAGCTAGACTATGGTGAGAGGCATTTTTCCTGTTTTAGGGATATTTGTAATTTTGAAATTGCATTAATAAAAGTACATGGCTTTCCCTCAGTCCACAGTCTACATTACCAGAAAACCTGATAATATTATGAGGTAGGAGGTTAACTTTTGGAAGGAATAACCACCTTATAAGGAACAATACTAGGTGGTGATGGTCAGTCTAGGTAGACCATCTTCATGACCTGGGAATCAACATGAAAATAGTTTTGGTGAGAGGCTTGATAAAACATAGTTGTAAAAATAGGTGGTAGTGTTCCCTCCAGATGAACCAGCCCAGGACCCTAAAAACAGGGAAAAAAAGAAAAGAAAAGAAAAGAAAAGAAAGAAAAAAGAAAAAGGAAAAAAGAAAATAAATAGAAAGCAGAAAGTAGTGGTGTCAACTCAGGATGAATCCACTCAAACAAGTTTCCAGTTTGAGGGACTTCTTGACTACTGGCACATACACAGAGCACCATTATCCTTTCCCTTAGTAAGCCTTTTAACTTTAATGTGTCCTTAAACATATGCTGCATCTTCAATAACTTTTGGTGCCAGTTGTTTTCTTGACAAATTCTGGTGGAGATATGGGAAAAAGAAAAAGCTGGTGGAAGTGGGAACTGGTGGAACTGGTGGAACTGGTGAAACCACTATGGAAATCAGCATGGAGGTTTCTTAAAAAGTGAAAACTAGAAGCACTGTGTGTGACTCATGTATACCATTCCTGGGAACATACCAAAAGAGCTCCATATTCCACTACAGAGATACTTGCACATCCATGTCCATTGTGGCTGTATTCAGAATAGCTAAGAAATGGAATCAGACTGGATTATATGTCCATGAATATATAAATGTATAATGAACACACACACAATATTAAAAAATATTTTTTTAAAAATGAAAAGTAACATCTACACACACACACACACACACACACACACACACACACCTTAGTGCCAGACATCAGGTGCCTTACTATGAGTTCTTGACCAAAGAAACCTCAGTGGTTTCCCAAGTAATACATGTAATTTCTATTGCTCTTGGTTTTTCACCAGAACAACAACAACAACAACAACAACAATTAGATCCCTATCGCTAAAGACATTCCAGACATTGAAATTTTGGTCAGAGAACTCAAAGAAATCAAGCTGACAGCTAGATGAAAGCTCCACACCACCTGGCTACCTTTCATAGTGCCAAAAGGGTGCTATTTAGGCTACTGGAGAAACAAAAGCTATGCATGGTCTTAGGAAGCGGTGAACTCTGTGAACTACATTGTTGGCACATCTGAAAATATTTCCCTAATGCTGCAATATCAGAATGACTGCTACTTGGGAATGAACTACTTTAATTGTATTTGAAGCCCATTTCACAGGAGGGAATCCATGCCTAGTACTGAATTGCTGGTCAATAATCCATAGTTAACAAAGTCATGGGTGCAAGGGAGGAAGCTTCTACTTGTACTGAGGAAGTTGTCTTGCTAAATAAGCATCATCACACTGATTTATGGATATGTGTGGATTTTGTTTTGTTTTTGTTTTTAGATAAGGGTCTCACTGTGTGGATCTGGCTGGTCTGAAACTTGATATGTAGACCAGACCTGGCCACAAACTCAGAGCTGTGCCTGCCTCCATAGTGCTTGGATTAAAGGAATAAACTACCACATCTTCCCTAAACATTTACAGTTATACCCATGTGTCAGTGCTTCTCTCATCCTTGTTTAGCCCGGCAATGGTAGCAAACATCTTTAATCCCAGCATCTGGGGAGGCAGGGGGAGGCAGATCTCTGTGAATTCAAGCCCAGGCTGGTCTATAGAGCAAGTTCAGGACAGCCAGGGCTGTTACACAGAGAAATCTTGTCTCGAAAAACAAAACAAACAATGACAGAAAGAAAGAAAGAAAGAAAGAAAGAAAGAAAGAAAGAAAGAAGAAAGAAAGAGAAAGAGAGAGAAAGGAAGGAAGGAAGGAAGGAAAGAGAGGGAGGGAGGAAGAAAAAAGGGTAGGGAAGGGAAGGAAAAGAAAGGAAAGGAAAGGAAAAATGACAAAGCAGCTCTGTTTGCAGTGGGTGACAACATGGAGACTTGTAACTGGTCAAAGAGCTGAAAATAACTGACTGCTGAACCCTAATCTCTAAATGGAACATATGTATTTCCCTTTCAAGGTTCCAAAGGAACGTTGCAAAAATGCTGGCAGAAAGAAAATAAATGCTGGTTTGTGGGATAAACACTGTGAAACGCCGTCTTCTGTTTTCTGTATGTGGCATAGCTATTTCACCTATGATCTCACCGCACTTGTGGTTTCAGATTGAAGAACACTGCCAAATGAGATCAATAAGCATTCCATTATAAATAGGCAGAGGCGTTTGGAGTATCATAGCTCTCTGAGGAACTAACGATGGTAATTAAATGTTGTGGGAGAAGGAGTCATCACATTTGGTATTGTAGTTATTACTAACATGCTTCATAGTATGGTGCCACACCAACTCCGGTGGAGTCTATGTGATATGACGAATGTCATGCTTTCAGACCTGAGGTGTGTGTTCCTCGGAACTTAGCCTCCAGGAGGTCCCTGGCATCCTGCTTCTGCAAGCTGTTCCAGTGCATTGGTTAAATTCTGTGGATTCGGGTTCTGTCTTTCTTGATTTTTATGATAATAGTTAACATAATGCAACCTGGCTAGATTTTGATAGATCAAGGGCCCAAGGGATGTTCCAGGAAACATTGCTGATAGCGTGATCTCTCCAGGGCCTACAAAGACTGATGCCAATGAACCTGATGACCAGCACCAGGTAATATCAGACTTGGGTCAAAGAAGATTCATGAATTGTTCAACACAAGATCCTCCATTTTTCCAAGCTTTACTCAGTTAAGTGGAAGGAAAATGAGCTATTTGTAGATGTAATGAATTAGTTATAATAGGAAGAGTTGTTTACAAAATATCCAGATATAGTGAATAGTGAAAGGATAAAAGTTCAGCAGCTGCTAGGGAAAGACCAGGATGGAGTCTATTAAGGAGAATAGTCTGAAAATTCCAATAATTATAAGATATGTTAGGAAGCATTATTTAGAGGGTATTGGTGGGCTTCTTTAGTAAAACAGGGAAACTCCACAAAGACTCAGGTTAACGATTCCAAATTGGCCTGACTGGCCATAAAATATTAATAAAATTTACTAGGTACAGCAAAATTGCTCAGACTATAGCTTGGCAGAATTCTAAGAATTGGTGACCTCAAGTCTGTGTTGATTAACCACTGTCTGGGTACCAAAAGGTTCCCCAAAAATATTTCCTGCTCTGTGCTTTTTAGTTTCTAGTTAAGTTGTAATATGTAACCCCTCCATCTGATCATCACCTGATGTGGCCTGGCATGAAATCAAAAAGTAGTTCCTAAAATCATGTGTATATATCTGAGATGTTTACAGAAGTAAAATTGCAGCAGATTCAAACCGCTTTTCGGTGTGTTGTTTTTGCCTGTCACTCAGCCGACTCCTTACCTACCTGAGTACTGGAACCCCACTTCTCCCACAGGAGGAGATCCGACTGGGTCTGTCCATGGCAGTATGGTTAATATATTCCCAACTAAACCCATGCAAGAAATACTAATTATATTTAGTGGGTCACAAAAAACAAGCAGACCCCCAAATAACAATAGCAAAATACTTGAAAGGAATGAGAACTTGTTAGAAAGATCAGGTGTAACACAAAAGTGACAAGGGGATGAGAGAGGGTAATAGGGGGTAAAAATCTAAATACATTCTACATAAGTATGGATCTGCCAATGAATTTAAAAAGAAACTTCACAGAATTTACACAAAAGCAGACATTCAGACCACTGAAATAGAATAGAGAATACAGGCATAAACCTTCAAAGACTGAAACACCTAATTTTTGGCAAAGAAAAGGCAGTCTCTTTAACAAATAATGGAGGGAAAACTGCATTTCCATATGTGTAAGAACAAAACTAGATCATAGCACCCTGCACACACACACACACACACACACACACACAATAAAAAAAAGCAAACAAAACCAAAACCAAAACCAAAATACCTCCAAATGAAGGAAAGATTTTCTTCATGTAAGATCTGAACTTTGACACTGCTAGAGGCATACATAAAGGAAGTCCTTAATGTATAGGTAAAGGGAGGCATAGGCAAAGGGTTCCTGAAACAGATTTTTATCACAGAAAATACCAAAAGTAGCAAATAGGTTCTGTGAAATTAAGCATATCACTTGAAGCAGAATAAAGTATCAGCAGAGTGAAGAGACAGCTTTTGGAATAAAAAAAAAAAAACTTTCAACAACCATGAACTTCCAACAGTCTCTCAGAGAGGGATCATGCTGGCTTCATGGAACCCCTCCATCCATAATGATATGTCGATGGGGCTAACTTTGATTGGGTCTTAGTGCCTATAACCACAGCTGCAATAAGTTACTGTAATGACTGTGTTATATTAAGAAGATGTATTTCTGCTCTACATCTTCCCATCATCTGACTCTCCCAGCCTTCCTTTTTCTTAGCACTCTGGCTGGTTATGGGTTTCTTTATTAGCTTCTGCCATGACCGTAAGAAGTTTCTCTGATGAAGGGTGGGCACAGAAATAAATATGAGTACTTAAGTTTAATAATATGACCAACGAGCAAAAACTATAGTAGTAGGGAACTTAACATTATTATACTAAGCAAAGTAATTTAGATTCAGAGAGTCAAATACAGATTTTTCTCTTATAGGTGGACCCGAGTTCTTAACTCTTACATGCATGTATACATGCATGTACAGGTGTGAGCATATGTCTGCAAATTAGAAAGGAGACACGGGGAGGGTAAAAACAGGTCTTAGTGGAGGAGGGAAAGGGGACTGTAAAGGTAATGGACTATACATGTGGTATGAAAACAGAAGGGGGCTATTTTGGAGAAGAGCAGGCCAACAAAAGGGGTTCAGAGAAGCAGATCAACAAAGTGTCTGTGTAAATTCCATACTGAACCCATTTCTTCATTTTAAATAAATCACATATTTTTAAGCTCTTAAAAGTGAATGAAGAACTTTAAATGGCAATTGATAGGAAATCACATTAAGTACAAACAATTGCAGGCATAACTTCCCAACTGATGGTACAACACCTGTCTCACCATTTACACAACTATAATTTGAAAACCCTGTGCCACTATTAGTTGAATTTCAAAACAAAACAAAACAAAACAAAATACAAACAAGAAAAAACAAAACCGAAAACCCGATTTTTTTTTTTTTTTTTTTTTGGTCTAAAGTACATGCATTACAGAAATAGAGGAAATCCATGGTTTGGAAAACAGATTTTGCAGAGTTCCCATTTAACACCTGCATGGAATTCAGAACTACTAATTGCTGCTCTTTGTCAAAGGTCCACAGACCTGGCCCCAAAGCAAGACTGCGTGCCTCTGCTGTGAAAATAGGAGTTTGAAGACACTCCCTCAAGAAGATGGGCATGGAGCGCCTTATGTATGCTCTGTGAGCAATGCTTCCACAGACAGGCTGACTCTCCTGCTCCCCAGCAGGGGCTAATAGTTTTAACACTTTCTGCACAGCAACTTCCAGAAAGGGAGGAGGCAGGGAGAGAAATGGAAGCACAGGGAGCTATGAAAAGGCCTCCTTGCCACCCACTTATGTGCAAGTCATAAAACACATCAAGGTATACGTTCAAATGGTCAGAGAGAAGTAAAATGTATACCCTCTTACCACCTTTTCCTTCTTCACAGACTCACTAATCTGGTAGCAGCCCCTTTGGGGCCCTGGTTGTACTAGGTCACATGCATATTACTTGTGAGCCTCCAGATAGAGCATCTTCACAGATTTCCTGGTCTCCAAAGGCTAAACACTGGTAAATATCATGTGTCCTTTTTAACTTTCTATGGAAGCAAGCCTGGTAGTTGAATGTGATGAAAGTCTAGGTACATGGGACCATTAGGTCCTGGTTCCTCTGTACCAGGAAAAGTACAATTCAGGAGACAAGATTCAGCATGTGTTTTATTATGGAAGACATGTTCACTTCATGGGGGTTATATATGAAGCAATTGGCCCTGGGAGTGGCTATTACATGGCCTATGTGTATTTGATTTCTTGGTTAATGCCTCAAATTCTGGCCAGGTCAATCGATGACTTAGAAAGAAACAAACAAGAATGTGGATGAAGAGGAAGATGACTTCCAAGAGCTCGTTTTAGAACTTGTAGCTGAAGAATTCACTTGAGAATCTTTCCTCAGTCTGAAGGAAAAAAGTTAGGATATTAGAAGAGCCTCATACCCTGAGTTCAATCCCCAGGCACTGGGGTCCCATCTTGCTGAAGGCCTAGGAACACTTATCTTTCACTCTTTGATTCCCAGGCCTCACCTGGAATGTAAAGAGGGTTTCATCATCTCTGATGCATTTCCACTTGTTCTCAATATGCCTGGGGTGGGAGAAGGAAAGGTAGGCAACCTCAATTACTAAAACAAGAAGATACACTGACCACGAAGTACTACCACTTAACCTGTGCCACTCATTTGCTGGGACATGTGTGCCAGACTTAGCACTATTGGAATGGTGAAGAAAGTCCTGGTAAACTCACAATGTTTGTCACCACTTATGCCTAGGATTCAAAGCAAAAACCATAGGATCATGCCTAAGAATAATGGACCTTAATCCTTAGCCATTAAAAGAAAAGGTCAAGAAAATAACAAATGGAAATTAAAATAATAAAAATTTCCCCATTGCTTTTAAACTAAAATATTAGCCATATCCTATAATTAACTGCTTTAAGGTATATAATTCCATGATTTTTCTATGTATTGAAAATATATAACTGTCACAGATATCCAATTTCAGAACATTTTCCTCATCTTAAATAGAATAGCATGCTATGTTGTTTAACCTATGCTACTCATTTTCTGGGACATGTTCATAAATAGAATAAACATATATCATTGCTGCCAGAAGCCATCTAGGAAAGACTATGGAAAGCAAGTGAGTTTTCTGAAGATAGCCCACCATTTTGCATGGCTGTGATGAGTGCACTCTGAGCTACAGGGTCCTTAGAGACCCTCTTGTTGACTTCCAAGTCTGCCTCTTGCTGCTCATACGCCTTTCCTGCCACTATTACATAGCCTAATGATCCCTGGGCATCAGCCCACCATATTGGGCAGATTTCCTAAAGAATCAACATGAAGATATACTCTCATATAATAATGCTGTAAAGAGGAATTGATGATTTTATAATTCCTGATAATGATTTTATAGAGTTCCTAAATTAATACAAGTAATCTCAAGCTCTCTATAGAATAAAAGCAGTAAAAGAGCTCTGTAAACCTTCATGTGTCAAGGGCTAATTGCATTAGAAAAAGAAAGCAGGCGGGGAACAAATTTACAACCAAGGAAAACATTCCTTCTAGGATAGGAATGAAGCCACTGTCTGGTAACTAAAGGTCATAAACTGGGAATGAGCAACATATTGTAGGTGCAAGGACAGAAAATAAATGTTGGACTAGTCTATCTATACAAGAGCTCAAAATAATAAGATATAAGGCAGATGATTTATCTCTTGACAAAATTATGGTAACTTATGACATAAAAATAATTGCTTAGCCAGGCGGTGGTGGTGCACGCCTGTAATCCCAGCACTTGGGAGGCAGAGGCAGGCGTATTTCTGAGTTCGAGGCCAGCCTGGTCTACAGAGTGAGTCCCAGGACAGCCAGGGTTACACAGAGAAACCCTGCCTCGAAAAAAAAAGTCAACCCCCCAAAAAAAACCCAAAAAGAAATAATTGCTTTAAACTTATAATGAACTTATGGAGCTAGAAAAAGATAATGAATGTTTAGTCAGGTATTAGTCTTAATGGAAAGACACGTAAACAAATCTGTTGTAATTCCTTAAACTTTATCTATGACAAGAACTTTTGCCTTAAAATTACTATGTAAAAGTGCTTAGAAATCCATGTGGTCAATTATCCTGAGAAAGTATAAAAACTAAGAATAACAATAAAGTAGTGGTACAGCCTTCTTCAGCTTCATCCAGTACATGTGTCTCTGTATACGTGCTTTTATCCTTCCTTCCTTCCTTTCTTCCATCCTACCTACCTTTTTCCCACTCCTCTTCCCTCTCCCCTCTTCCCTTTCATATCTCCCCTTTTCCCTGTCCCCTGTCCCCTTTCCCCTCTCCTCTCCTCTTGGGCCCAGGAAGAGACAAGGAACTTCAATCCTCTTGTGTGCCCAGTGAGAGGCCTGAGTCAAAGAGAAAAGAAACAATGTAAATTTCTTTCCCCCTGCTCCTCCTGCTCCTATCTCTACTTACCAAGTGCTGCAACTATATACATTCATTACAAAGCTCAGATTTATCTGATCTATTTATTTATTCATTTTGTTTTGTTTCTTCAGACAAGGTCTCACTTTGTAGTCCTGGCTAGCCTGGAACTCCCTATGTAGACCGGCAGCTTTGAACTCGGATCCCCTTGTCTCTGCCACCCAAGTGCTAGAATCAAAAGCATGCACCCAGCCTGCATTTTCTTGATTTGATGATTGATGCATAGTGCCCAGCTCAATGTGGTTGGTGCCACCTCTGCGCTGGTGGTCCTGAGTGCTCTGAGAAAGCTGGTTAAACAAGCCATGAGGTGTAAGTCAGTTGGCAGCATGCCTCTGCTTCATGATGGCCTCTGCTTCAGATCCTGCCTCCAGGTTCCTGCCTTGAGTTACAAACAACCCTGAGTTCCCTCACTGTTGGAGTGTGACTAGAGAACTCCAAGCTGAAATAGACCTTTCCCTCTTCAAGTTGCTCTTGTTTATGGTGTCTTATCACAGCAATGGAAAATTTAACAAAGCAGGTAAAAGGTGTTGCCACCAAGTCTGACAACCAGAATTCCATCCCCTGGATCCTGGTGGACAGAGAGAACTGACTTTGGCAAGTTGTCCTACAATTTCCACACAATCCCCATAGTATGCATATACAAAATTAAAAAAAATGTAGTTAACTATTTCAAATGGAACAGGTCCTTTTGTTATCAAATTCTAAGAGTTTGTCATGTATTTTAGATAAAAGTTTTTATCAAACATAAAAATATTTCTGATTCAGTGGATTCACTTCTCATTCCTCTCATTGTATCTTTGGTGCTCTCCTTGAAAATCAATTATTTGTCAATGTGAAAATACATATTTTTATATTTTTGGACTTGAACTTTGTCAATTGTTCTATGTATCTGTAGCACCTAGGGTTATTTTTTTGTATACTTTAATGTAAGTTTATAGTAATATTGCAGTGAGATTTTCAACTATCTTCATTTTCAAGATTATTTTTTATTATGGGTTCACTTTACTTTCATTTGAATTTTAAAAGCCAGTGGTTAAGATTATGATATGGTTTATATGAGCATATAACATCAACAAAAAATTGGGGAGTTTTGCTCTCATAATATTGTTAAGTGCTATAGTTCAGGAACAAAAGATACCCATCCACTTTTAAAATTGTTTAAGTTTTATTTATTTCTGCAGTACTTTCTCATATCTTTGCTAAGCATGTCCCTGGTTATATTTCTTATTCATGATACTGCAAATGGAATTTGCTTAAAATTGCTTATAATGTCACTATAAAATTAATTCATATTTTTAAAATTTTGGTTCAAAATTTGGCTTCATGACATCTGAATAGCTGTGAATTTCTATTAAAGTTCTACTTCTTTCAAATCAAGATTATTGCCAGCAATGGGTGTAGGACATTGTGGACCGAGTGGTAGAGAAGGCCTTCCTGGTCTCTGTGGGGCTGGCATTCCTCAAAATCATCTCATCATTCACAATGCACAGCCTGTAAGAAAGGTGTTGTTTTTTTTGTTGTTTTGTTTTTTTAAGCAAACCCCTACTTTATTTTCATGCCTCATTAGCTGATTAATGTGCATTTCCCCTGCCAGGGGATTACTTTTGGAGACATCTCCTACAAGCTTCATTAAATTATAAATTTAACTCTACCTCTGTTACCCTTTCCAAAAGAAGTGGCTGGCCACTTGCACAATTTCAGAGACCACTATCTCACAGAGGAGACTTATAACTTGGCCAAGGTTACACACTGATGAGCTACACTCAACACAATTTCAAAAAAATTTTAAATATTTTAAAACAAAGCAACCACAAACCAAATCTAAAGCTAGTAGAAGAAAATATTAAAGAATAGAGTACAAATTAGAGTAAAAATTTTAAAGTAATGTAGAAGATGAATTTAAAGTGTTAGGTTTTTGAAAGGATACAGCTGAAAAACATTTAGCTAGACTAACAAAGCAAAAAACACCTACGGACTGACAAATAATTAATTAAATAAGAAGAGAAATGAAAAGGGGACATTAGAAACAAAATACAGAAAGGCAAAGGAAATATTATAGATAACTATATACCCCAAACTGGAAAACTTAGATGAAATAGATAAATTTCTAAACACATACAACGTGTAAAATTTGAATCAAGAAAAAATAGAGGGTATAATTAGCAGTAATAAAGACAATTATATAAAAAATGTTCTGAATCTGATTTTCACAGCCAAATTCTACAAACCAGTTAAAGAGTAACTATCTCCATTTTTCAGGAACCATTCCAAAAAACTATAATGAAAAGAACTTTGCCAAACCTCCTTTACAAAGCCAGAAGTATCTTTATAAAAAACCAAGGAGTTAGAATATATATGTATATATGTATGTATATATATATATATATATATATATATATATAGCCTGCATGTATACATGTTGACCACGTACATGCCTCGTGTCCTTGGTGGCCTGGTACCATGGAATTGGAATTACAGATTGTTGTGAGCCATCATGTCAGTGCCAAAAATGGAACTGAGGTCTTTTGCAACAGCAACAGGTTCTCCAAGCCACTAATTGAAGCAACTCCACTTGGAGGTACTAATAATAAATATCTTCTTTGATGTGGAATGGGGGTACCGTCACAGAACTGTCTCATAATCAAAAGATCTTTTAATAATAAAATGATTTTAATTGCCATATTTTGTGGAACTCTGATGCTGTTTGAAAACCATCTATCTATATGTAGCATAACTAAATTGTTAAACATTGATATTTTTAGCTATTTATCATTTGAATAACCTTGAAAACACTTTAGTGTAATTAACTGTTAGAATATAATATGACCATGAGTTTTACTATTTATTAACTTGTATTATTTAACCATAACAGTTTTTAATAGCAGCTATTAAAAGGACTGGGTCTAAGCCTTATATTCTTAAATGAGTTGTTGCACAATGCCTATCCCAGAGTAACAAAATTAACTTAAAATTTTTATCAATACACAAAGATTTATACCAATGAAAACCTTAAACCTGTATCAATATCCAAAATTTTGTACTCATGTAAGAAAATATAACTTCAATTTTGCATCAAAATATAAATATTTTTACTAATGTAAGATATGGTTATAAAATGCTTTCTTGTTTGTTATATGCCAATAACTGGGAGAAAATGAGAATGCAAAGTGACCTTAATCCTTGGGTCTTAAAAAAAAACAGCCTATGGGCTATAGTTAAGAACATTTGTTCTTACAGAAGATCCCAGTTCAATTTCCACTACCAATATGCTGCTCATAGCTGTTTGTAAACTCCATTTTCAGAGTATTGGATGCCTTCTACTGGCCTTCGTGATCACCACCCATATATGTTGCTCAGAGACAGGCAACACATACACAAGTACACACACACACACACACACACACACACACATTTTTAAAAGAGCAGAAGTCAGTTTCATGAGGAAGCATGGAAGACACTGAGGAGATGTGTATGTTTGCTAAATGTCTACAGAGCGAGCCACAGTGCTATCAACAACAACAACAATGACGACGACAACGACAACGACAACAAAAACAACAGCAACAAAGTGAATTTGGGCATGCCAAGGAAAGCCAATAAAGCAAACTATGCAGATTTCGCTCTGAATTTTTGAAAGGCCTGGGAAAAAATGCTTCTTTAGAACATTTGGAAGGCCCTGGTGATACCAAAATCAATTAAGTTAGGTGGGTACATCTTAACTGGAACACAGCAGTCTTCCAAGGGAAAAACAATAGTTTCATCTTAATAACTCAAACCCTCATGAAATTTAGGAGATTCTCTTTAGTTTGTGGTTAGTGGAGTGCCACTTCCACGTGGCCCCATCATGTAAGTGCCCACATCAGACACCTAGGACACATCACTGTACTGGCCACACTGGTGGTGGAGGAGCTGTGTGCATATGGTTTTTAAGGTCAGGTTTTTAGAGACCTGGCAACTGAGGGTCCCTGAAGTCCTCATCCCAGCAATTAGGCCTAATTCTGCATCCTATAGCAGCCCTAGTGAGTGGCAGTGGCAGACAGTCCTGAGGTTTTCCTGTTTGCTTGCTAGCTAGCAAGTAAACAACAAAACTCTCTCCCCTGGAAGGAGATAACTTCACTCTAATATCAAAATTAAACCTACACCATATTATATATGCTTTCCTGAAAAAGCAATGAATTAGCAATTAAAAAATAATCATGAATTCCATTGAAACAGCATTACTGTTAATAAAACGGACTGAAATCTTCAGCCAACAATTGTAAAATGCACGAAGTGGGAAGAATTTTCTGAGAAGTCAAAAATGTTGTATCAGAAATAAAAAAATAACCATGTTAGCATAGTAACAACAGATATCCCTGAAAGAGGAAATAAAAGGGGATTTGGAAAGAATTTCAAGAAAACTCAGAATATGGTACAGGAAGAGATAAATGATGGATTCAGGACGAAATGGGGCAAAATTATAGGGTAATAAATGAAAGAAACATGTTTAAATCATTTAAAGAGAGGTAGGAGAATGGCATCAAAATAGTTTTTCAAGATTAAATGTTTGGGAAATTTAAAAGGGAACAAAGGATACCAGGTAACATACCATAGACCGGAAAAAAAAAAAAGGTAGTTTATATTATGCTGCACAGTGAGGCAGAAACCCAAGCATGCTGCAGGAAAGCTTTGCAATTCAAACAGTAGTACTATTTGAAACAGATATCCTCAAGCGGGCAAGACAACATGTATGATATTTTAGAATGATGGTCATCTGGGTCACAAATTGACCCCGAATGGCAGCTGTGAAGATTCAAAGGCGCCTGTGGGTTTCTGTGCCCCTCGACCACTGAAGTATGAGTGTTAATTTTCAGTTTATCGCTAGCCAGCGCCCCCCCCAACTCCATACCCCGCTACCTTCCCCTCCCCCCCACACCACACCTTCCCCCATTCCCCATTCCCCCTTCCTCCTTAAGCCATGGCGGACAAAACAGCTATTGGCTTTAAATGGCAGACCTGAGAAAATAAGAATTCGCAAGCCTTTCCTTTGAGCCCAAGGAATAGTTCAGGTCTGCCATGACTGTGGCCTTGACTGTGACCCTAGATGCGGGAGGGAAGTTTTCCCAGGATAAATCTTTCTAGCTTCACTAGGTTCATATGCATAGAAAACAGCAGGTCTGGGCCTTCAGCTCATGGGCTCCCATAGCATAAGGTTGGAAAGTAGGAAGCAGAAGAATCTCTGCCTCAAGCTTGATCAAGTAACTCACCCACGGCTGTTGTCCGAAGGCTGTGACTCTTCAGTACAGTCCTCACTGTGTGGTGGGGATCTGGTGCCTTAGAGATGTGGGAAGTTGGCAAAGGGCATTTGCAGGGGGAAATGGTGGGCGAATGCCTTCTACAAGAAGACATGAGGTGAGGGGTGAGGGTGGGGGAAAGGAAGCATAACAGTGTACTTACTTTGGGTGTTCGCTAGCAATGGAATGTTCAGGGAGCCGTGGACGGAGGCCTGCCAGGGTTATTTGTCAAATTTAGCAACCCTGCAAAGGTCTTTCTTTGCTTTCGAGCAACCTACAAAAGGTGGTGTGTTACACTCTGGAGACCTTCAAAGGTGACTCCTTAGGATCTGGGGGCCTATAACGTCCATCTGGCAGTGTCCAGTGACTACTGTTGTGGAACTCAAACCTAATTACAACATCACGCGCTGCTTTTGCTCCCACAAATTGTGATGGTTTAGTGAAGTGCAAGAGTCTGTCTGGGGTTGATTCAGAAGTGCCTGGTGCCCTGAGAAGTCAGAGGAGGAGGAGGAAGGAGCCCAAGGCATTGAACCTAAGTTCTCTATAAGATGAATAAGTGCTCCTAATTGAGGAGCCATCTCTTTAGACCCCACTGTCTTTGTTGTAGTTTTGTTTGTTTTTCCAAAACAGGGTTCTTCTGTGTATCCCTAGCTGCCCTGAAACTCACTCTGAACACCAGACTGGACTCGAATTTAGAGATCCTTCTGCCGGTGTGGTTCCTGAGTGCTGGGATTTAAGGCATGCAATTTGCACTGTCCAGCATGTCCCTGCTGTCTTTAACTGTCACTGTCATGCTTTTTGAGACATAGTCTCTCGCTCAATCTGGAACTTCCTGATTAGGCTAGACTGGCTTGCCAGGTAGCTTGGGGGAATCTACCTGTCTTTGTTCCTCTGCCAAGGCAGGAGTCACTGATGTGTACTAATGTGGGTGGCAGGGATCTCAGTTCAGGTTCCAAACACTTACCCTTTTAGGAACATTGTCAATATCAAAGAACATGATGTGCCTTTTATCTACTTTCATTAGAAACTGGTTGAGAGCTCAGATAAGTACATGGTAAACACGAATCTGTTGGAAGGAGAACAATATCCATTTCTATTTAAAGGGCCTTAAGTAAGCCTCTTTTGCTCCCATAAAATGAACAATAACTCTAATCTTTCTCTCTCTTTCGGTGTGTCTTTGCTTGTGTTTATGTGTTTGTGCATTTAAGTACATGTACACAGTAATAAAGGTGTCAGGGAATGGGGAAAGAAAATTGTTGATATTGTTAAGAGAATACTCATTAAAGTTTTTCCTTCATATTTTATTTGCTTCATAAAATTAAAAGTTTATCTTGTATTAATTTACAGCACAAATTATATTTAAGCAGTATTTTTATTATTTCAATTCTACATATTTTACAGACCTCTGAACATGCAGAAATATTTTTGGGCATTTATTATAACAAATTTGTTAAGTGAGGGCTGGAGAGATGACTCATTGTTTAAGTGTCCTTGCTGTTTAACCAGGAAAGTTTGACTTTAGGTCCTGCTCCACAGAAGGGAATATATGCCTGTTAACCTGCACTGTAAAGATGGTCAAAAAACCGATGAGGTCACAGGTCTTGGGGAGGGAGGATTTACTACTATTGTTTTGCTAAATTGAAATTCAGTCAAGCTGCCTTCTAAATATTGCTAAAGAATATTTATACCTAAAGAATAATGCTGCTCCCAGCCTCTAGAAGAGAAACTTCTTTTTTACAGTGATCAGAGATTAATACAGCAATCCATATCAACCAAAATGCTGAGAATTAAGTGACGCTTGCATCTCAGCTGTAAACATGACATCTATAATACCCTCTCCAAGGCCCACGGAATACCATGGGGTAGAAACGAGCCCCTCTGTTTCCTAACGTGCCTGTTGTCAGAGTATTTTATCACAGCAACAGAAAAAACATATGAGGGATTGGCTGCCCATGATCTTCATTCCACTTTTGGCAGAGAAGACTCAGCAGGGAAAAGGTGGCTAGAGGAGCAGACCCTTTAACCTATGTTCTCTCTCCCCTCTCCCTCTTCCCACCTCCCCACCTCCCTCCCTCCTCCCTCTCCCCTCCTTCTTTCCTCCCTCCCCCTCCCTCCAACCCCTTCATCTCTTCCTCCTCCCTCCCCTCCCCTTCTCCTCCTTTCTCCCTTCCTCATCCTTCTTCCCTCCCTCCCTCACCCTCCCTCCTCTGTCTCCTCCCTTCTTCCTCCTCCCATCCTCACTCCCTTCTCTACCCTCCCTCCTCTGTCTCCTCCCTTCTCCCTCCCACCTCCCCCTCCCCTTCCTCTCCCTCCTCCCTCCCTCCTCCCTCTCTTCTCCTCTCCTCCCTCCCTCCTCCCTCTCTCCTCTCTCCTTCCTCCCTCCCCTTTTCTCCTCCCTCCACCCTTCCTCCTCCCTCCCTCCCCATCCTCTTTTTCTCCTCTGTTCCTCCCCTCTCCCTCCTTCCCTGTCCCTCCTCCCTTCCCTCTTCCTCCCTCCCACCCTCCCTCCTTCCTCCCTTCCTCCTCCCTCTCCTCCCCCTCTTTCCTCTGTCTACTGCACTCCCACCCTGCCTCTCCCATCCTCCCTCCCCTGCTTCCCTCCCTTCTCCCTCCCCCTCCCCCCTCATCCTCCCTCCCTCCAGTCTCCCTCCCTTCTCCCTCCTCCCTCTCCTCCTCCCTCCCTCCCCTGTCTCCCTCCCTTCTCCCTCCTCTCTCCTCCTCCTACCCTACCTCCTTCCCCCTCCCACTCTATCTCTCCCTCCCTTTCTCTCCCCAACCCTGTATGTGTTTTCTTTCTTTTTTTTTTCAAGACAGTGTCTCACTATGCATTCCTGGGTATCCTGGAACTCACTATGTAGACCAGGATATTCTAACTGTCAGCGAGAAGCTGGCCTGTCTCTATGTCCCAAGTGGGATCGAAGGCGTGCACCACTATGCCTGGCTAAAATATTTGTCTTTTCTTAGGTGGTAATGATTTTCAGTTGTTGTACAAAGAGGCAAAGACTATTATAAAGATTTTTTTTTATAATCAAACAGTGTAAATGAGCAGAGGTTCTGAAGTTGAACAGAGGCACCCACAAAGCTAAAAGCATGGAGGGCGGGGAGGGGGGAGGGGGGAGGGGGGATGCGGCAAGTAAGGCTTGCCATCCACTCAGAGAGGCAGGCATGTGCATGACTCATAGGTATGGCGTCACTGCCGTCTGTCCAATCACAGAGGGATGGGCGGGGCCCAGGGCGGGGTCTTCTGTGGCACCTATAAACTTGGGAGCACTGCTCAGGAAACGCCAGTCTGGCTCTGAAGCTAGTTGAAGACTAAACTGTTGAACTGATAGGTGTGTCTTGCTGTAAACAGGTAAGAATTTGTGACCCCATGTGGCCAAGCCAGATGAGTTGGGCTAACAGAGTCTCTTCCCCAGCCCACTTTACAGAGGCTTTGTGTTCCCTTTTGTGGTCTTCTAGGGGCACAGAGAGAGAAGTCATGGGGGTCTGTTCTTGGGATGCCCAAGGACATAGGCAGCTCTGAGGAAGTGGCAAAGGCCAGAAGGAAGGAGAGTTGAGGCAGTGGGAAACGGCTTTCTAGGTTTGGCTTGTGACCCTCTGCCCCTTAGGCTGGGCAGTGATAAGTCATTTGTAACTGGCACAATCCAGACATATGCTTTTGCGACCCCCCCCCTCCCCGACCCCGACCCCCTAAGGCAGCACTCAGGTTCAGGGCCTAGTGTGCACTCTGTATGCCTTGGCAGAGGTTGGTCAGGGCCTAGTGTGCGCTCTGTATGCCTTGGCAGAGGTTGGTCAGGGCCTAGTGTGCGCTCTGTATGCCTTGGCAGACGTTGGTCAGGGCCTAGTGTGCGCTCAGGCCCATCCATCCCTGTGCCACTGCTTCCCAGATGCCCTCAGGCTGGCTCCTGCCCCCAATCGGTTAGCTATGGGGTGTTGTTCTGCTCAGCTGAGCAGTGAGAGCAGCCGCAGTTGGAGCGCTTGGGGGCAGCTGCAGCAAGCAGAGTCCCCTGGCTAGTCCTGAGAACATGACTTTCTAAGCTCTGTTGGTTTTCTGTTGAAATGAATTTTTAAACTGGTATTCTTAATATGGTCATAGTTTTAGTAGGCAAATTACTACTTTTTGGGTCTTTCTTTCAGTCAAAATGAGTGATAAGCCAGACTTGTCGGAAGTGGAAAGATTCGATAGATCCAAACTAAAGAAAACCATTACTGAAGAAAAAAATACTCTTCCGTCAAAGGAAAGTAAGTAGTGGGAATTTCTACTTGAGGTGAACAGAGGTGAAAGTTGGTATAGTCAGTTAGTTAATAAACTAATGCTCATTTAAAATTGCCTCAATGGAAGTAGTAGTTAGATAATTGTTATAATTAATGTAGCAAATGAAATATCACATAGGTGTCTTTTTTCCTGAATAATGGAAGTGGTTTACAGGATAGATCTCAGTAGTGATGGAATCATAGATTTGTTTCTTGTAAAATTGTTAAAACCAATCTTGGGATTTTGGATGTGGCACTGTATAAATCTCAATTTTGCCCAGTATTTTAAATTTTTATTATAAATGTGAATTATACATTTTTCAGGATGCAACAGTTTGAAATCTATAACTTTATCCACAAAAACTATGCAAATATGGTTTCTTCTATAAATAATTACAAAATAAGGTGAAAGAATAAGTTTTAGCACTTAGGTGTGTTCAAGCTTCCCAGATTCAAGGGGTAGGTTTGCTCTTTAGAATGACAGCCTCCTGGAGAAGGTGAAAGTACACAGTGTTCTAAGGTACACACACACCCCTCGCTACTATGAGACTATGTGGTTAGTACCTTTGTATTGTAAATGAAAGGGCATGTTAATCAACCTTTCGTGACATAGTAAGCAGATGTTTTTAGAAGAAACTAATATTACAAAAAGCCAAAAAAAGTAAATGAGAAAAAAAAAAGAAAAAAAAAACATTCCTTCTAATGATTTTTTTTTGGTATTTTTTCTTTCCCTAGCCATCCAGCAAGAGAAGGAGTTTGCGAAAAGATCATAAAATGAGGATCTCTTTCAAAGAATAAACATCAACATTGGCAAGCAGTCTTGGTTTTAGACTTGTTTTTGTAAACCTGTATGTCTGTAGAACTGCATGACAGTTGCTGATACCTTCACACCTATACCTGACAGTTTAGTGTTAATAACTACACAATTAAGCTTGCTTACAGTTTTAGAGAGTTAGTCCATTATCATCATGTCTGGAAGCATGGCATCATGAAGTCAGATATGGTGCTAGAGGAGCTGAGAATTCTGTGTCCAGATCTGCAGGTACAGAGAGGTGGGAGGGGGAGGAGAGAGAGGAGAGAGAGAGAGAGAGAGAGAGAGAGAGAGAGACCCTGAATTGGTCTGGGCTTAGGTCTGGCTTGAGCATTTGAAAGACCACTCCCAGTGACATACTTTCTCCAACAAAGCCACATCTACTGTGGTAAGATCATACCTCCTAGTCCCTGTCAAGTAGTGCTGCTCTCTAATGGCAAAGCATTCAGGTATATGAGCCTATGGGGATCATTCCTATTCAAATCACCACACCCATTATCCATAGCCAGCAATGTCCATCCATCACCAGAAATTCTCATACCTGTCTTTTCCAAGCCAGAGCAAAGATCCACTGGATGGCTGAAATATGTATGGTTGTGGAAAAGCATTCACTTATCCTTCCTCTAGGTGGTAGCCTATGCATGTGACCTGAGGGACAAACAGATTGAGGCTGTTTGGCTTAGACTCTGTGTCTTAGGACTTGGAGGGTTTCTCAAAGGCCTTTGGTTGCCTGTCTGCATCCCTCCTCAGTGGTTGAAGCTATAAGGACATCATCTATATATTGGAGCACCATGTTTTGTGGATCTGCCCTCAGGACTTCATCAAACAATCTCTGAGTTTTAAACCCCTGTGGCAACTGTGTCCATGTTAGTTGGCCAGTATATCTACCCCCTGGGTCAGTAAATTCAAAGATAAATATGGGTTGGCTTGACTGGGCCCAGTGGAAGGCAGAAGTAGTATAAAGCCCCGGCCCTGCTAATTTTCAGCTACCTGGAGGATAGCATGGCTGTCCTCTTTTTCTTATCTGTTTGGATATTCTTCTAGTGGCCCTTCTACTTAAATGGGCATATTAGTCCTTTTCCAGATGTTCTCTACTGGTCTATTTTCACCATTTTCTCTCTTGTCCATGTTCCTAAAGGTAATGCTTATGGCACAGGGGAGTTTCTTTCCCTGTCTGTCTTTGGCTGAATCTCAGCTATTGTAAAGTTTCAAAGCAGCTTCTAAAGGTTGAGAACTATTTTTCATCCCTTCAAACTTCTCTAATTTCTGGAGCTTTGTCCTGATGTTTGGGGATGACTGCATGAAAAAGACAATATTAGTGGTTCACTATTTTCCAGGGGCAACAGGTTCTATGGAAGTAAATACCAGTTACATCTCACAGAGTTTTCTTTCAGGGGAAACAGGCTCTATGGGAGTAAATACCAGTTACATCTCACAGAACTTTTCAGAAACTCAGTGGTCAGGTTACCAGGACTTTAAATTAACCTGAATAACCTGGAACAAGTTGATAGGTTTTTGACTGTGCTTAGTTCCCCCAACAATGTTTGGTGAAAAGCATCTAAAAAACTCTTACCTTCATTGGTATTAGGATCCCAATTGGGTCAGGTGGACAGGAAGGTTAATTCTACCCAGGCTTCTGTGATAGGCATTGTTCCACTATTTGGCCTCAGAGCCAACTTCTTGTTCTCTAACTGCACTTAGTCTTGTACTTTGACTGTAAACAAGGTGGCTAGGAGCTGCTGGTAATCATCCTAAGTTGTCAGGTATGTATACAGAACAATTTCCAACAGACTGGTAAAGCCCTGTGGCTTCTCTGAAAAAGAAGGATTTAGAGTCCTCTAGTTATATAAAAATCACTGGTGATGAAGGGAACATATAACTTAAATTTGGGGAAGGGGATCTTCTCCCTTGCTTTCCTCTCATCTGTAATGAGGTCCTTATACTTCCTTCAAAGGGAGAATAAATGACAGTCTCAGCCTCAGACATAAGTCTATCTGTCTTTCCTATAGGCAAAGCTGCTCCAAGTGCATACGGGAGAGAAGGGTGTAGTTGAGGTGGCATACTGGCCTTTCTTATGGAGAGGACCATTTACTTTGGGCCCTCTCAGATTTCCTGATAGTTTAGTCAGAACATCAGGAGGCAGAATGTCCAGAGGCAGAATGTCCATGTCTTCAGACAGGACAGGGAGAACCTGCAGTAGTCTTGGTTTCTCCGAGTGTTCCAACGGGACTAAGAGAACCCTGATTCCCAAAGAAAGAGCACAAGTTTTTAGCCATGAAGGCCAAGGACTATCCAACAATCAGCATAAGGAAATTGATCAGGAAGACTGGGAGAGCCTGTTACAATCTCTCAGACTTCCCTGACTGCCTAGGGATCCAAAGAGTCCCTCAGATGACTATCCAACCTTGAAAAGAGGGCCACTGACAGTTACAAAGAATGTAGTGTCTTCCTGAGGAAAAATAATGCCATAATTGTTCCCATATGAAAAGTCCTTTTGAAAGTGTTTTAACATAAGCTTTAAAGGGTATGTCAGAGTTTCCATTGCTGTGAACACACACCATGACCAAGGCAACTCTTAGAAGGACAACATTTAATTAGTGCTGGCTTACAGGTTCAGAGTTTCAGTCCATTATTGTGGCAAGAAGCACAGCAGCATCCAGGCAGGCATTGCACTGGAGGAGCTGAGAATTCAGCATCTTATTGGGAAGACAAATAGAAGTCTGGCTTCTCAGGCAGCTAGAAGGAGGGTCTCAATGCCCACTCCCATAGTGACACACTTCCTCCAATAAAGCCATACCTCCTATTAGTGCCACCCCCTGAGCCAAGCATATTCAAATCACCATAGAGGATTTCTCTGGAAGTTTGCATTCCCTGTCATGCCAAGGTCAGGTCAGACTGACTTACAGACACTGAGACAGACAATATACCAACAGATAACAAGTGACCAGACAAATCAATGGTGGCCATCATATTCTGGTAAAGTTTCACACAGACCTTGGACACAGGATCTACAAGATTGATCATGTCGGACCTCCTCTCTTGTTCAAGTGGCACGTTCGACAGAGTGCACTTACCTCCTGAGTCACTCAGGCCAGATGATTTTTGTTTACCTTTCTGGATGGTTGGATTGTGCTGCCTCTGGAGCTCTCTGCGGCAATTGGTCACAGATGATTTTCTTGGTGCTCTGAAACATCTCAGTCTATATGATCCCTAAGAGATCTCTCAGTCTGGTACACTCTTCCCCATTCCTGGGGATCTCAAGGTCCCTAAATATCTGGGTCCAATCTCTAGGATTTTGGTGGAACCTCCAAAACATTACAGAGACTTCACCAGAGATGAGCACTCAGATTCATTGGATAGCCAATTGAAAGTCTTTATTCCAGCTGGCTGGACTACACTCAAGTATTTGGGGACCTGGGTGCAGCCCTGCAGCCATGCTCTGAATGTATAGAACATAGTTTTTTGTTTGTTTGTTTTTTTAAAGGCAGGAACTGAAGCCATGTCCTCAAATCTCCCTTGGCAGCTATAGGGGGCTTTTTAGAAGTGTGAGGCTCTTCCAATCTGCCAAAATTTTTGGAAGCAACAAGAAGCCCCTGGAACACCCCCAGAAGTTCTTTGATATGTTTTTATCTACAAAGTAACAGTAAACAAAGATCAGAAAAGATCATTGTGTAGTCAGCAAAGGCCAACGTCAGCAAAACCCAACGAAGACCAGCAAACTCTGGCAAGGCAAACCAATGCCACACAGTGTCATCCACTGTATGTTGGGTTATATTTATACCCTTTCCAAACATCACGTGTTCTTTCAAGCATCCACATCACACACTCTTTTCCCAGGAAGCTTCCAGGAAAAACAAAAACAAAAAACCCACCACATATCTATCTGTTCTCAGTAAAGCAACCTTTCATGTGTCTGCTTCATAAGACATTTACCAGAAAAACCACATGTACAATTGAGTTCAATAAAACCAGAAATTTCTCCAGGCAGTGATGGCACATGCCTTTAATTCCAGCACTTGGTAGGCAGAGGCAGGTGGATTTCTGAGTTTGAGGCCAGCCTGGTCTACAGATTGAGTTCCAGAACAGCTAGGGATACACAGAAGAACCCTGTCTCGAAAAACAAACAAACAAAAAGTTTCACTTCAGGCCTCAGCCTTGGAGAGAATATAAAATGGAGGAACCTTTACACTATCTTGCTCCATCACATTCCTTGATGATACTATGGTCACACCAGAAATCCTTTTATTTTCATTCCAAATAATATAGATTACCAGCATGTGTGCAATCACTCCAAACTTCTTACATGACCGCTTGGATCTAAGCTTGTCCTGACTGTTGTGCAGCAAGCATTTTACCACTAAGCCATCCCATCCCTGTGGCACATTCTTATTGTTAATGGTCTTCTCAAGAATGGAAGATACATTATGGAGAATCAAACATGATATTTGGGACCATCAGATTTGGTAGGTTTTGATTTATTTTTATATGTATTAGAGCTGATTTTAAGGAGACAAGCAGTTGGTATGCATAGAGTTAATGGAGGCAGGAATAGTTATGTGACAGACTAGGAAGGCGCTGCATTATTACATATGGACAGAGTAAATAGTTTACTTGGTCTCTGTTTTACCTTGAAAGTGGCAAGAAATTATGTAGATTATCTTTTTCATCAAGCCTTGTAGTTTCCCCCTTTTTTCATAGCATACTTCACAAACAGAAGTCCCTTGTACAAAGGCTTTTTCTTAACAGTTTGCTGCCTCAGTGACTTGGAAATAATTCACTCTTATCCAGCAGTAAACATCTCGCACATATATGTGTTTAGGTCTAGTTTTCTGTGGTTCTTAAAATAACATTGAAACAGCAGTTGCCATCCAGGGTCTCATTCTCTCAGCCTCAAGTTAAGATATGTATGTGCAAATTACATTTGCTAGGCTGCAGCTCAGAGCCACTGTTTATGTTGCCTGTCACCAGTGGTCTCATCTGTATTTTTCAAAGTAGCTGAGTTATCTGGGCATCAGCTTTTAAATTATGCCATCAATGTATATAGGCAGACATTACTTTAGTTATCAAGAACAGAGGAAAAATGGTCATAGATGCATATTATGCTAGAAGGTAATTCAAAGAAGAAAACCACTTAAATAAAATTTCATGCCTAGTTCATCCCTTAGATCAAAAATCTCACTTAGTATAATTTAAAATTATTATAAAATGCTACAGGTATTCTAGATTCAAAATTAATCTGGAATTTAATTAATCAACATTTTTATATAGTGAAATATTTTGCCATGGTCCCTTTAAGTATGTTAAAATAAATTTAAATATTAAACCAGAAATTCTCTACTTGCATATTTCTGTGCAAGAGAAGACCTTTCCCAATTTTTTATCTTCACCCTTCAAGGAAGGTATTCCCCATAAAGAGCTTAGCACAGTGTCAGGTGCAGTTGCTGTTCAGTTAGTGGTTACCCTTAGCACTATAGTCACACCTCATTTAAAGAGCACTGAACAACACGACAGTTCTGACTGTAAGGATAAGGAAATGGAATGTGATAAAGATAACAAGGTCAGAAGTACTGTATGTTCTGATTCATTGACTATGACTGCTATGTATATTACTAACATTCAGTGAATTACTCATAATAATAGTAATTGGGCATTCAGCTTTTCACTGAATATTTCTTTCTTCTCTGTAGTGTGTAGTTTTGTCTACACTGCTCTCTGTTCCTGGCTGATCACAGGCATGCACCCACCCAGGAACTATCTTGAATCCTCGAAAAGAAAACACACACACACACACACACACACACACACACACACACACACCAGTTATTATTAAAATGCCTTGGCTAACACAATGACTGAGCACTCCTAAATCTTCCCTTACTATCCCAAGCCCATTGGGGGAAGTGGCCACACATATGGCTAGTTGGCTTTATCTCCTCCATTACTCATTCCTTTCTCTTCTCTCTTCACATGTCTCTTGATTCTCCTGTGTCCTCCTTGCATAACTCTCAGTGTCTTACCCCATGCTCAGTTAACTGGCTACTGGCAACTTTATTGATAGATCAAAAACTAATTGAGGGCAAGGACTTTCAGCATCAGTAAACAGATTCCCAATCAAAGCATCAAAACCAGCCTCTACTCTTCTCAATAATGATAAATAAGTAAATATTTGTATACAGCTAGGCAAGAGTGCTGACATAACACTTGTGGGGGTCATCATATCTGGTATCCAGTGAAGTATTCTATATGTAGGAACATTAAAATGTCACAACAATGTCTGTGTGCCACATAGATGGCCTGATGCAGTGGCCAGAGCGGACATAGGATCCTCTGGAACTGGATCTACAGGTAGTTGTGAACTTCCATGTGGATCCTTGGAATTAAACTCTGATCCTGTAGAAGGGCAACCTGTGCTCTTAACTACTGAGCCATCTCACCAGCCCCCATGCAGCGAATCAAATTGGGATGCATTTGGGAGTATGAGGGATATTATAAATACTCCCTATAAGGACAACTGGCAAATTCTGAATGCATGACCACTTTCTAGAAACATGAAAAAGATTAAGTACTTTACCAAGCTTCCTTTCTCCACATCACACCCATGACTATGACTCCAGAAGGATGTTATGATATTAAAGAATCAGGACTATTCTCAATTTATTACGTGGCCTTTGTGCTGGGGAGGCATTTCCTTGAAAATTAATATGGTAACTTTTCTTTGCCAGATACATTTACATGAATATGATGACAATCACAGATATCTCAAATAATTTAATTATGTACCTCAAGGTCCTAGAAAGTTAAAAAACAAACAAAGCTCAAACTTACTCTCTACTGACTCAGCCAATGAAACACAGACAGTGGTCCAAAATGTGAGAAGCTGATCTGGGCTGCACTGGTGAGCATCTACCTTAGTGATCACCCTTGGAAACTGTGAAGGAAATTTTGTGTTTGCTTTTTATCTGTTTAGTTTATGGTATGTATGTATTTATGTATGTATGTACGTATGTATGTATATATGCATGTATGTATGCATGCATGTATATATGTATTTATTTGTCTATGTATGTGTGTATGTATATACATACATGTATGTATGTATATGTGTGTATTCTGTGTATGTGTGTATGTACATATGCAATTTTGTGTATGTATGCATGTATATATATGTATTCTTCCATGTATGTGTGTATGTATGTATTCTTCTCTCATGTATCGCATCCTGACCACAGTTTCTCCTCCCTTCTCTCCTCCAAGTCCCTCCCCCTGACCTCCCTTTTCCCTCAGATCTACTCCACATCCTCTGTTTCTCTCCAGAAAAGTCCAGGTCTCCCAGAGATATCAACTAAATATGGAATAACAAGTGGCAATAAAACTAACTACCTCCCCTCATACTAAGACTGGATGAAGTAATCCAATAAGAGGACAAGTGTTCCAAAAGCAGACAAAAGAGTCATAGAATGTCTCTGCTCCCACTGTTAAGAATTCCACAAGAAGACCAGGCTATACAACCATAACACATATGCAGAGGACCTAGATAAGACCCACACAGGCTTCCTGATCTCCGCAACTCCTTATGAGTCCTGGTCGGCTGATTTTGTGGGCTGTATTCTTGTGGTGTCTGTGACTCCTCTGGTTCATCTGATACTTTCTTCCCCTCCTCCACAGAATTTCCCAAGCTCTGCCTACTGTTTAGCTGTGGGAATCTGCATCTGCTCTAATCAACATCTGTTGCTGGATTAAGTCTCTTTAAAAACAACTGGACTAGGTACATGTCTACGAGTTCAGCAGAATATCATTAGAAATCATTCCACTGATTTATTATTCTAGTTGCGTTTGGTTCTATCCTAGACCTCTGGGCTATCCAGCCTCTGGTTCCTGGCTACCCAGGAAGTGTCAGAAGTAGTGTCCCTCTCATGGCATGGGTCTCAAGTTGGACCAGTCCTGGTTGGCCACTCACACAAGTTCTGCACCACCTTTACCACAACACATCTTGCAGGCAGAACAAATTGTTTGTTGAAGGTTTTATGGCTGGTTTGATGTCCCAGTCCCTCCACTGGAAGACTTACTGGGTTAAAGGAGATGGCCAATTCAGGCTCCATGTCTCCCATTACTAGGAATCTTCACTAGTGAATATGAAGACCATAGTAGATTCCTGGGAATTTCCATTGCACTAGGTTTTTTTTACTTCACCTTCAAATCCCCACTAATTCCACTTGTCTGTCCTAGTACTCTCTCCCTCCATCCTCCTCTGACCTGATCACTCCTGTTCTCATTTCCACCTGTCTCCTAATCTACCCACAAAATACATTCCAATTTCCCTTCCTAGGGAGATCCATGTGTAGTCTAAATATCTTTTGCTTAACAGCTAATACCTACCTATAAGTTAGTACATATCATGTTTGTCTTTCAGGGTCTGGGTTGCCTTGCTCAGGATGATTTTTTTCTAGTTACATTCTTTTGCCTACAAATTTCATGATGCTGTTATTCTTTTACAGTTAAATAATATTCTATTGTGCAAATGTACCACATTTTCTTTATCCATTCTTCAGCTGAGGAACATTTAGGTTGTTTCCAATTTCTGAGTATTATGAATAAAACTGTTATGAACATAGCTGAGTGAGTGTCCTTGTAATAGAATAGATCATCTTTTGTGTGTATTCCCAGGAGTTGTAGAGCTGGGTCTTGAGATAAGTCAAGTCCTAGTTTTCTGAGAGACCACTTTATTTCCAAAGTGGCTGGACAAGATTGCACTTGAGAAGCTAGTAAAAAGAAAAACTACATTCAAAGGAAGCTAACCACACACAGAGAAACAGAGGAAATAAATAATCTCACACCAGCAAAACCAAAAAGTGGGAAAAGCAACAACAGCAACAACAAAAACAACACACACACACACACACACACACACACACACACACAGGAATCAAAAAATCACTGGTCGTTAATATCTTTCAATATCAGTAGACTCAATTCTCCAATAAAAAAGTCACAGGCTATTTGAATGGGTCAGAAAGCAGGATCCCTCATTCCGCTGCATACAGGAAGCATTCCTGAACAAAAATATAAACATTAACTCAAAGTAAAGGGCTGGAAAAAAGATTTTCCAAGCAAATGGACCCAAGAAGCAAACTGGACTAGCCAAAATGGCTAAAATGGATTAGCCATTCTAATATTTAATAAAATAGACTTTCAACCAAAATTAATCAGAAGAGATAAAGAACACTTCATACTCATCAAAGGAAAAATTCACTAAGACAATATGTAATTTCTTAACCCGTAAGCTCCAAATGCAAGGGCCCCCAAATTTGCAAAAGAAACAACTAAAATTTAATTGCACATCAAAACACACACATTAATAGTGTGAGACTTCAATACCCCACTCTTCAATACCACTCCAACCAATGGACAGGTTACCCAAAGAAAAACAGAGAAATAATGGAACTAACAGATGTTATGAAACAAAAGGACCTAACAACATCTCACCCATATATAAAAGAATGTGTATGTATGTATGTATGTATGTATGTATATGAATGTATGTATATTTGTGGTCAGCACCTCATGGAACCTTCTCCAAAACTGATCATATACTCAGTTACAAAGCAAGCCCCAACAGATATAAGAAAATTTAAGCAATCTCTTGTATCTTGTCAGACCACCATGGATTAAAGTGGTTTTCAACAACAGAAACAACAGAAAGCCTACTGGTCATGGAAACTGAATAACTCTTTACAATTTTTTAATCACATTTATGTAACTAGAGTTTCAAGTGTACTTGCCTCCTGCTTCTTGGATTAATAGGGAAATAGTGACTGATTAAGACAATAATGGTGACCAATTAAGAAAAAGAGTGCGATTCTTCCATTCCCTTTTTTTCTCAAGTTGTTTGATTATTGTTAGAAATTTCTTGGCTACCAAAGCCAACCATAGTCAAAATTCCAATTGGATGGTTTACAGAAATAGAGAAAAAGAACATAAACTGTATATGGAAGCACAAATGATCCTGAATAGCAAAAAGAATAATCCTGGAGGTATCAGTATATGTGATTTCAACATATTCTACAGAGCAATAGTACCAGAATAGAATAGTGGAACCAAAATAAACTCATGAGAAAGATACTGAGAATATACAATACAGAGAAGATCATTTGCTTTTCTTTAGTTTTTTTTTTAAGATAGGGTTTCTCTGTATATCCTTGCCTGTCCTGGAACTCACTCTGTAAAACAGGCTGGTCTTGAACTCAGAGATCATCCTGCCTCTACTTTGTAAGTGCCAGGATTAAAGGCATGCGGCACCATGCCAGGCTGTGAAAAGAGTATTTTCAACTAAATAGTAATATCAAAACTAAATAAACACATCTAGAAGAGTGAAACAAGACAATTTCTCATCCAGCACAAGGCTCAAATGAGACCCAAGGTTATAAGACTTATAACTCTAAAACTGCTTCAGGAAAACAGGAATAATACTTTGAAATACAGGGAAAGGTAAGAAACTTCTGAACCACACTTTAAAAACATGGGAAACAATCCTAAACATAAACAAATGTCATTGTTTGAAATTCAAAACCAGGTGTATAGTTAGAAAATTTTTACCCTCATTCTGTCTTAAGGGACATTAGAACATTGTGAACAGCTTGTGGTAGCTCTATCTGTTGTGGGGTATCCACTAAAGAAGATTGCTTGGATATGGGTTTAAGCCAATAGAAAGTCTTTATTAGACAGCTAGCAACTACACTGGAAGTTTGGGATCCTAGTGTAACACATATGTTCACCTATGTACAAAGTTTTTTTCATATGTTCAATAAAGATAATTAAAGAAACAGAGGTAGAACTTAAAATATCAAGATATCTAACTCTGCTCTCATTTTACAGCTGAGGAACTAGTGTCAAATTAGATTTGTTAAAAGTCTCATAGTTACTCATTGGGTTCAATGTCAAGGTGTTGATTTTTTTTTAAATTAGTTTATTTTATGGTTGTTTTGTCTGGGTGACTGCACCATAGGCATTTGTGGTTTATTCAGAGCCAGAAGAGTATATTGGATCCTGGAATCCCTTGGGACTAGAGCTATAGATCATTGTGAGCCACTATGTGGGTTCTGGGAATCAAATCAGGGTGCTCTGGAAGACTAGCCAGTGCGCTTAATTATTGAGCCATCTCTCCACCCCTTTAAGACATTGATATTTGTGACATTGAGAGAGGCAGAGGGAATGACCCAGGACGTGGCCCACACTTTCTTGTTTTATGTCCCATCAAACACTTATAAAAAATCAACAACAATGATAAAACAAACAAACAAACAAACAAAAATAAAGCCTTTTACTGTGAAATACCAGAGAAATGTTCAGGAAAACATTTTCTCACACTCTCCAGGAGAGGGCATGCATTTACCATTTTCTAAGTCAATTTATGTTTTTACACTAGAATTTTCTACAAACCAGCTTTTTAAAGTAAAGATTTGAATTGCACTGTGGATTGAATGATTTGACTTTATGAGGTTTAGTTGACTTTGATAACCAGTATGTGGTTCCCTGTAAGACCCTCAAACTCACTGTAGTATGCACTGCTATTCCCAAAATAACAGAAGGATTCCACTCAAACCCTATTGGCAGAATGAGCCAAGGACTTTTAGACTTTTTGTTCTTCCTTAAGCATGCTTTATCAGCTATTTCTGTACCTCTCTTTCTGTTAGCCAGTGTGCATAAGATTTATGTTTAAAGCACCCTTTCACAGATCTCCAATACTCAAATAGTATCAGACCAAACGAAACCTTCTGCATGGCTAGGAAACTAGAGAGTGATTATACAACACACAAAAAGGAAGAAAACATTTTGTAATCTAAGAGAAACTGGGCAGGTATTTGGAGTAATAAACTGAAGCAGAAGCCAAGAAGGAGTGCTGCTTGCTCTGTTTAATATATATATGTACACACACACAGAGCTTTGTGTGGCTCATGTAGTATTTTTTTTAAATTGTGCTTGATCTCTCTCTCTCTCTCTCTCTCTCTCTCTCTCTCTCTCTCTCTCTCTCTCTCATACACACACACACACACATATTATATATATATATATATATATATATATATATATATATATATATGTCAGGACCACTTGCCTTGCCTAGGAATGGTGCCACCCACCTACAGTGGGCTATGCCTTCCAATATAAATCAAGGTGCTAAAAACATCCAGTGGAAAGAAGGCAGCATTTAAACAAAGGATCAGCTGGAGGTCAGCATTTAGAAAAATGAAAATCGACCCATTCTTATCTCCTTGTACAAAGCTCAAGTCCAAGTGGATCAAAAACCTACACACACACACACACACACACACACACACACACACACAAACCAGATACACTGAAGCTTATAGAGGAGAAAGTGGGGAAGAACCTTGAACATGTGGGCACAGGGGAAAATTTCCTGAATAGAACAGCAATGGCTTATGCTCTAAGAATAAGAATCAACAAATGGGACCTCATAAAACTGAAAAGCATCTGTAAGGCAAGAGACACTTTCAGTAGGACAAAATAGCAACCAACAGATTGGGAAAAGATCTTTACCATCTTACATCCGATAGAGGGCTAATATCCAATATATACAAAGAATTCAAGAAGTTACACTCCAGAGAGTCAAATAACCTATTAAAAATGGGGTACAGAGCTAAACAGGGAATTCTCAACTGAGGAAACTGGAATGTCTCTGAGGCATCTTTAGTTATCAAGGAAATGCAAATCAAAACAACACTGAGATTCCACCTCACACTAGTCAGAACGGCTAAGATTAAAATCTCAGGGGACAGCAGATGCTGGAGAGGATGTGGGGAAAAAGGAACACTTCTCCATTGTTGGTGGGATTGCAAGCTGGTAAAACCACTCTGGAAATCAGTTTGGTGGTTCCCCAGAAAACAGGGCATACTACCAGAGGACCCTGCTATACCACTCCTGGACATATACCCAGAAGGTACTCCAACATGTAATAAGAATACATGCTCCACTATGTTCATAGCTGCCTTATTTATAGTAGCCAGAAGCTGGAATGGACCCAGATGTCCTTCAACAGAAGAATGGATATAGAAATTGTGGTATATATACACAATGGAATACTATTCAGCTATTAAAAACAATGAACTCATGAAATTCTTAGGCAAATGAAGGGAACTAGAAAGTGTCACCCTGAGTGAGGTAACCCAATCACAAAAGAACACATTTGGAATGCACTCACTGATAAGTGGATGTTAGCCCAAAAGCTCAAAATAAACAAGTTACAATTCACCCAGCACAGGAAGCTCAAGAAGAAGGAAGACTGAAGTAGGGGTGCTTTGTTTCCTCTGAGAAAGGAAACAAAATACAGGAGCAATTATGGAGACAAAGTGTGGAGCAGAGACTGAAGGAAAGGCCACCCAGAGATTGCCCTACCTGGGGATTAATCCTATAAACAGTCACCAAACCCCAACAGTATTATGGACAATAAGAAGTGCATACCAAAAGGAGCAGGCCATAATTATCTCCAGAGGGGCCCTGTCAGAGCCCTATACATTCAGAGGCAGATGCTAGCAGCCAACCATTGGACTGAGTGTAGGGTCCCCAATGGAGGAGTTGGAGGGCAGACTAGAGGAGCTGAAGGGGTTTGCAGGCCCATGGGAAGAACAAAGATGTCAGCCACCCAGATGCCCCAGGACTCCCAGGGACTAAACCATCAACCAAGGGGTACACGTGGTTTCAGTCAAAAGTGTGTCAGAGGAATGCCTTGTTGGGCATTAGTGGGAGGAGACATCTTTGGTTCTGTGAAGGCTCAATAGATGCCCCAGCATAGGGAAATCCAGGAGGTAGGTGGGAGTGGGTCAGGTGGAGGGGCATATACTTGGAGCCAGGGGGTGGGAGGATGGATTGGTGGTTTTCAGGGAGGGGGGGAAACTGGTAAAGGTTTTAGCATTTGAAATGTAAATGAAGAATATGTTCAAAAAAACATTTATTTAAAAGAAAAGTAGGTTTTTAAAAAATCTAAGCCTACAGGTGGTGCCCAAAGTGGCTTAGGCACAATGGGTAATTCAGCTTTGAATGTGGTTGAGGAAAGGTCAGATTGTGAGGGGAATTTCTCTTTAAGGAGGTCAGCAAAGGGACAGATACAGCTGCTAGGTGGTCTCCTACCATGTTTCTAGAGAGGGTCTTTTGATTTGTTTTTGGTTTTCATGTATAATCTTTTGAAAAAGACTGGGGGGAATGGTCACAAATCTCTTATGTTAGAGAAGACTGGGGAGTTGGCTAAGCACATAGATAATTTACAGATAGAGATAGAAGTGCTTGGAAAGCAAAAAGATCCACTGAGAGGAGACCAACAGGATTTAGTCTTGATGTCTGAGACTAGGAATGCACTACACAATTTAAAAAGGGAAGCAAAATAGACTGGAAGGTAAACTATTGCCTTGCTGTGCTCCACACACTTTCACTGCCATGTTCCCTGAGGACCACTGTTAAACTAAGGGAAGGAAATGATGCATGATAGTGTTCAACTGAGTGCACCACAAGAGGATTTGTTTGGGCCTACAGAGGCACCTTCATCCTTCCTAGTCTTTGTGCAGCATATGGTATTCCTGCCTACAATGAGCTGTCCTGGCGTCCAATAGAAATGCTATATCTAAAGCATTTTAGATAGTCTATAGTATTGTATGGCTTGCACTTTCCATTTGTTAAAGAAATGTTAAATAACTGGGCTATATAGAATAGGGTCATCCCCTAAGATTGGAAAGGTTTGGTGCCAGCTATAGTAAAAGCTGGACAGCAAATTAGAATGATTGTCATGGTGGAAGCACAAAGCCACAAAAATAGAACAACAGAATATAACAAGGTGGATAAATACTAATGACCAACTGCCTAGTGAAGAGCATTATGCTGATTTATAGGAACAAATCTGATCTGATGATGGCATAATTGTACCATGTTGTGTTGTGGCTTTAGGAGAATATAATTGAGGAGCCAGGGGGAAATCTACCTTATTTATGAAGGTAATATGGGAGTCTACAGAACCATTCACTGATTTCTTACAGAGATTGGGTTTTGCTGTAAGAGAGCCATATTAGACCCTGAAACCAGTCATTGGTAGAAACATTGGCCTTTGAAAATGTAAATACTGAATGTAACAAAACAATTAGATCATTGAAAGCTCTAGGAGCCCCAGTAGACAACTGGATAAGAGAGACAACTAGTATTTGTTCTCAGGAGCATCATGCTAATATTATAGGGAGAGCCATAGCTAGAAATATTAGAAATCAAAATGCCTGATGTTTTAATTGTGGTGATTTTGTCCATTTACAAAGAGATTGTAAGGCTAGAAGATTCAGAGCTCAAAATATCAGGTAGAGACTTTAGAAAATATGATGTTCATAGAAAAGAATAAGCAGGTTCTGAATGCTATGAACCACAAAGGTTTTCTGGATATTGTAGCTGCTGTGGAAAGGGCAAACATTATTCAAAGGATTGCTGATTCAAGAGAAACATATGAGGTAACATCTTGCTCTCAGGAAATGAATAGAGGGACCTGTCAGTTTGAGGCCCCACAATAAAAAAAAAGCTGTCTTCCATTGGTCAGACAGCAAGTACCAAACATGCAAGAAAATCAAAATTAAGTATTTCTGATCTTACACATGCTATAGAAGGGAGTGCAGTTTTGGATATGGCCAGAGATATGCCTTTTACCCTATTCCCAAAAGTTGAATGTTGCAAATTAACCACTGCTGTTTATGGTCCTTTACCCTCAGGAACAGTGAGAATAAAATGGGAAAGAAGTAGGGTAACTTCTCAAGGATGGGGGGTAGCAAGGAAGAAATTAGAATCATGGCATATGTAAGAAAGGAGATGCAAATTGATGCAGGGATAGAATTGCTTCACTGTTGTTGTTTCCTTACATTAAGGGGAAGGCCACTATAGTAGAAAGGAGAAGAGCTTTTGGGAACTGGAAAATGTGTGCTCTGGCAAATAATTGTTAATGATCAGAGACCTAAGTTAATGGTGCAAATGAATGGTATTGCATAGAAGGTTTGATAGATGAAGGAGCTGATGTTAGTATAGTTTCCCAAAAGCTTTTGAATCCAGATTGTCCCCTTTAGAATGTTTACATAGTTTATAGGAATTGGCAAATTATCAGGAGTTAGGCAAAGTGTCTGATGGACTAACTGCATGGGACCAGAAGGGCAAAGAGGGAAGTTGAAGCCTTATGTGGCTGAAATGCCCATAAACTTATGGGGAAGGGTTCTTTTACAACAGCAAGGGCTCTTTTACAACATGGGGTACTCAAACTGATATTCCTTCAATTCCAGGGAATGCAAATGAGGAAATTAGAGGTGATATGGTTGATGCTCCTGGGGAAGGTATTGATACTAGTGATAGAGAAAAATTGGAAGCTGTGCCCATGGTCCAAAAGCAGGATGTCACAGAGATTGAATTTCCAAATTTATGAAAGGGACCATTGCTAACATACCAATAGCTTTGCCAGTAAAATGGTTATCAAACTGACCTGTATGGCAAGAGCTCATAACAAAAGAAACTTTGCAGGCATTTTAAACAGCTGGAGTCTCAACGTATAGAAAAGTCTACTAGCCCATAGAATCCCCATGTTTAGTGTAAAAAGAAATTTGGAAAATGGAGGATGATAACAGATTTAAGTGCAGTTAGCAAAGTAATTCAATAAATGGGTTTTTTACAGTGTGGATTTCCTTTACCATCTTTGTTATTGAGATTATGAACTATAATTATAAATGACAATATCCTTACATGATCAGGATAGGGCACCAATATTTTATAGTGATGCAAACAAGACAGGAATGGTAGGTTATAAATCAGAGAAAATAAGCAATGTGGTCAAAAGTCTATATATCTCACGTCAAAAATCATAATCATATGCAATATTATGGTATTATTAGATTATCTTAAATCCCTTAACATAATCACTGATTCTTTATATACACAAAGAGTGGTTTTGCATATAGTGACTGCTGAATTCATACTTGATAATAACTCTGAACTTACCTTATTATTTATACAATTGCAAGAGGCCATCAGAAGTAGAAACCATCCATTATATGTTACTCATATTCAGTGTCATGCAAATTTTCCAGGTCCATTAGCTCTAGGAATTGATGAACCTGACCAATTACTAATAGGTTAGAAATCTTAAAATTTCATGAAAAACATCATAATAATAGGAAAGGTTTAAAGAAAAAATTTCCATCACTTGACAACAAACTGAAGAAATAATTATTAAAAATGTCCTATGTGTTTTCTATACAACCAAACTCTGTTATCTGCTGCAACAGCCCTATGGGTGCCAAAAGAAATGACATATGGAAGATGGATGTTTTCCATCTTGTAGAATTTGGAAAGCAAAGGTATATACACTATAGCATTGACATGTACTCAGGGTTTCAATGGTCAACTGCTTTAAGTTATGAAAAGGGTGGTAGTATAATTAAATATTTATTGGAAATAATAATGACAATTATGGGGATACATGCACAAATTAAACTTATAATGCTCCCACACATGTATACAGTAAGATGCAGCAATTATTCACATATTATAATATAAAACATGGGCTTGTCAGGTCCCCACCCCTTTTAAATAAGCCGGGTTGGTCCCCGTCCTCGCAGGCTATTCTGTTGTAGGGAGGCGCAGTGGTGAGCCTGCGGGGTGTGGCTGAGGCCCGGCATCAGGGCAGGTTGGTGCGCAGCAGGTGCTGAATGGAGCGCAGGCAGGCGCAGCCCAGCTCAGCCCAGCTCAGCCCATCTCAGCCCAGGGCTTCTAGTTCCATCCACGCCATTGTTGAGAAGGGGGCTGGCGCAGAGTTCAGGGCGAGCAGAGGCCCATGCATAGGGCCTAGCAGAGAGGACGCACCCCATAGGGAACACACTGACCTGCTGCTTGTTCCCCAATGCCAGCCCCAAGCTGGGCCTGTACGCAGGGCAGGCAGAGCCTGACAACAAGTCACAGGTCTTGTTTTTCTTGCCCCTACCCCACCCCACTGCTACATATGCGTTTAGAATTGATGCATTTCAGTATTACATGAGAATTCTTCCCCATTTTTGTGGTGCCAGGTATCAAACTGAAGACATAGTATGATCTTGGTGAGCATTTGACCACTGAGCCACTACATTCCTCAGCTCCAAACATGGGATTCTTAACACTCATCAAAACATCTATGAGCAGATTGTAGTATTAGGTGTTAAAGGTTCTCCCACTGTATCATCAAAGCTGCTAGTCATTACTGGGAATCAGTTTAAAGTACAAGAAAGCTGCTGGGAAATATTCGCCATTCATTTTGTTTGCAAGCACTGCTTGCTAGCATTTTTGGTATGTTTAGAGCCATAAAGAGAAAGCATCCACTGTTGACTACTTCTGTAGTGTCCACGGTGCATTTCCTGTGAACTACTAATGGTGCTTCTCATTCTCTGATTATTTTTCTCTAAAGTGTTAAACAAGTGTATTAAAAGATGCTTTCAGCTCTGGTTTCAGTCTCTGGCTTGGGTCCATTCTCTGGCACAGCGCACCATACCCAAATGGCCCAAAGAGGCAGCTTAACCACCCAGGAGTGTGGAGAAACCAACCTGCACAGGTAAAACCATGTCTGCTGCTCAGAGGTTCATGCCGGGGAAACCTCTGGTGCGGAAGCCCTCTGGTTTCTGTCTCCAGCTTGGGTCCATCTTCTGGTACCACATACCATACCAAAGTGGTACAGGGAGGCAGTTTAACCACTCAGAAGTGCAGAGAGGGCAGGCAGCACAGGTAGGATGACCCCTGCTGCTCAGAGGAAACAGTAGAAACCCCAAGGACACAAGAACCTAGGAGCAAGCTGGGACAGGAGACTTCTGATTACACATCTGCACCCAGAGTTGATCTGGGCCACAGAGCTACATAGCTAAGAGCAGGTCTCGCAGGAGTACCTACATACCAGTGTGCACAGAGAGAACGGGTCTTCCAGGAGCACAGATACAGAGGCTTGCATGACAGATAAGCCACAGTCAGAGACAGCAACACCAGCTAACACCAGAGATAACCAGATAGCAAAAGGCAAACGAAAGAACATTATGAACGGAAACCAAGGCAACATGGCACAATTTGAACCAAGTTATCCCACAACAGCAAGTCCTGGATACCCCCCAACACACCAGAAAAGCAAGATCTGGATTTAAAATCACATCTCATAATGCTGATAGAGGATTTTAAGAGAGACATAAATAACACCCTTAAAGAAGTACAGGAGAACATGAGTCAACAGGTAGAAGCCCTTAAAAAGGAAACACAAAAATTTCTTAAAGAAATATAGGAGAAAATGAGTCAACAGATAGAAGCCCATAAAGAAGAAACACAAAATTTCCTTAAAGAATTACAGGAAAACACAAACAAACAAGTGAAGGAACTGAACAAAACCATCCAGGACCTAAAAATGGAAGTAAAAACAACTAAGAAATCACAAAGGGAGACAACGTTGGAGATAGAAAACCTTGGAAAGAAATCAGCAGTCATAGATGCAAACAGCAAGAACAGAATACAAGAGATAGAAGGAAGGATCTTAGGTGCTGAAGATACTATAGAAAGCATTGATTCAATGGTCAAAGAAAACGCAAAATGCATCTTGCCTCGGGTCACTGCGGACGGCTGGCAGCTGGGGCCAGGTGTGTGGACAGAGTCCTAGCCTAGTATCCACTACCCTGTCAGGCTTTTGCCTGCACCCAGAGGCAGACCAGCTCAGCGGGCGGTCTCTGCACCAAAGCGCAGGCACCAAACTGCTCGTGGGTCTGTGCCTGGAGTATGGCTGGAGGCCAACATCTTGCCTCAGGGCACCACAGACAGCTAACCAGACAGAGCCCTGTGGACTGAGAGTGCCAACATCTCCAGCAGTCCAACCAGGGAACCTCCAGTCCTGCAGGGAATTCCGCCATTAGACAGAGCCCCGAGACCTGCCACCATCTTGGAGTTGGTGGCCTGAACAGGTCACCATAGAGAACCAACAGAGGAGCCCAGGTTACCATAAAGTTCTAACAGACAAGCCCAGATCAGTGGAAAAAAGGATCTGATTCTTAAGAGCTGGCAACTAAGCTGGCCAGGAGGAGACAGTGGGAGGCCAATTGCGCGTCCAGCAGCAAGCTGGAGGAAGACTTGGGACTGGCCCAGCAGAGCTGAGGAGGTAATCCGGAGCCCAGTAGCAGAAACCTTCTGGTCTCCACCTCAGGAGCACGGATGCCCTCTACGACAGCAGCATCAAACGCCAGGCTCACAGGAGCCTCAAACACCAACCAGTAACAACAAGACCAACTAACTCCAGAGATAAACAGATGGCAAAAGGCAAACGTAGGAATGTTACTAACAGAAATCAAGGCAATATGGCAGCATCTGAACCCAATTCGCCAACCACAGCAAGTCCTAGATACCCCAACACACCAGAAAAAAAAGAGTTGGATTTAAAAGCACTGGTCATGATGCTGGAAAAGAGGAAATGAAAAAAATCACTTAAAGAAATGTGGGAGAAATTGAGTCAACAGGCAGAAGTCATGAAAGAGGAAACACAAAAATCTCTTAAAGAATTGTAAGAAAACATAAACAAACAAGTGAAGGAATTGAGCAAAACCATCCAAGATCTGAACACAGAGGTAGAAACAACTAAGAAATCACAAATGGAGATAACTTTGGAGATAGAAAACCTTGGGAAGAAATCAGGGGTCATAGATGCAAAAATCAACAACAGAATACAAGAGATAGAAGTAAGAATCTCAGGTGCTAAAAATACCATAGTAACCATTGACTCCACAGTCAAAGAAAATGCAAAATGCAAAAGGCTTGTAACCCAAAACATCCAGGAAATCCAGGACACAATGAGAAGACCAAACCTAAAGATTATAGGTATAGATGAGAGTGAAGATCTACAACTTAAAGGGCCAGCAAATATCTTCTACAATATTATGGAAGAAAACTTCCCCAACCTAAAGAGAGAGATGCCCATGAATATACAAGAAGCCTACAGAACTCCAAACAGACTGGACCAGAACAGAAATACCACCCATCACAAAACAATCAAAACCCCAAACGTATTAAACAAAGAAAGAATATTAAAGGTAATAAGAGAAAAAGGCCAAGTAACATATAAAGGAAGACCTATCAGAATCACACCAGACTTCTCACCAGAGACCATGAAGCTAGAAGATCCTGGGCAGATCTCATGGAGACTCTAAGAGAACACAAATGTCAGCCAAGACTACTATACCCAGCAAAACTCTCAATCAACATAGATGGAGAAATCAAAATATTCCATGACAAGACCAAATGTACACAATATCTTTCCACGAACCCAGCTCTACAAAGGATAATAGGAGGAAAACTCCAATACCAGGAGGGAAACTACACCCTGGAAAAAGCAAGATAGTAACCTTCTTCCATCAAACTCAAAAGAATATAACCACTCAAAAACAAAAATAACATCAAAAATGACAGAAAGAAATAATCACTATTCCTTAATATTTCTTAACAATTGACTCAATTCCCCAATAAAAAGACATAGACTAATAGACTGGATATGGAAACAGGACCCTACATTTTGCAGCATACAGGAAACACACCTCAGGGTCAAAGACAAACACTACCTTAGAGTAAAAGGCTGGAAGACAATTTTGCAAGCAGATGCTCTCAGAAAGGGAGCTGGAATAGCCATACTAATATCAGATAAAATTGACTTTCAACCTAAAGTCATCAAAAGAGACACAGAAGGTCACTTCTTGCTGGTCAAAGGAAAAATCCACCAAGAAAAACTCACAATTGTAAACATCTATGCCCAAATAACCCTATCAAAAAATGGGGTACAGAGCTAAACAAAGACTTTTCACCTGAAGAAATTCGGATGGCTGAGAAACACCTTAAAAATGTTCAACATCATTAGTCATTAGAGAAATGTAAATCAAAACAACCCTGAGATTTCACCTCACACCAGTCAGAATGGCTAAGATTAAAAACTCAGGAAACAGCAGGTATTGGCGAGGATGTGGAGAAAGAGGAACACTCCTCCACTATTGGTGGGACTGCAAGCTTGTACAACCACTCTGGAAATCAGTCTGGTGGTTCCTCAGAAAACTGGACACGATACTTCTGCAGGACCCAACCATACCACTCCTGGGCATATACCCAGAAGATTCCCCAGCATGCAATAAGGATACATGTTCTACTACATTCATAGCAGCCTTATTTATAATAGCCAGAAGCTAGAAAGAACCCAGATGCCCCTCAACGGAACAATGGATACAAAAAATGTGGTATATATACACAATGGAGTACTATTCAGCCATTAGAAACAATGAATTCATGAAATTCTTAGAAAAGTGGATGGAGCTGGAGAACATCATACTAAGTGAGGTAACCCAGTCTCAAAAGAATACCCATGGTATGCACTCACTGATAAGTGGATATTAGCCTAGAATCTTGGGACACCAAAGACACAATCCACATAACATGATGTCCGACAAGAAGGAAGGAGTAGACCCTGGTTCTGGAAAGGCTCAAAGCATCAGTGTAGCGGAATACCAGAACAGGGAATTGGGAAGGGGTGAATGGGGGAACATGTGGAGGGAAAAGGGCATGTGGGACCTTTGGGGGCCAGGGAACCAGAAAAAGGGAAATGAAATGTAAATATAGTATGTATCCAATTTAAAAAAAGAAAGAAAATGCAAAATGCAAAAAGCTTGTAACCCAAAACATCCAGAAATTTCACAATACAATAACACCAAACCTAAGGATTATAAGTATAGAAGAGAGTCAAGATTTACAATTTAAATGGCCAGTAAATATCTTCAACAAAATTATAGAAGAAAACTTCCCTAACCTAAAGAAGGAGATGTCCAGAAACATGCAAGAAGCCTACAGAACTCCAAATAGACTGGACCAGAACAGGAAGTCCTCCTGATCACATAATAATTAAAATACCAAATGTACTAAACAAAGAAAGAATATTAAAAGCAGTAAGAGGAAAATGCCAAGTAACATATAAAGGCAGACCTATCAGAATTTCACCAGATTTCTCACCAGAGCCATGAAAGCTCGAAGATCCTGGGCAGATCTCTAAGAGACCTAAGAGAACACAAATGCCAACACAGACTAATATACCCAGTAAAACTCTCATTTACCATAGATGGAGAAACCAATATATTCCATGATAAAACCAAATTTACACAATATCTTTCCACAAATCCAGCCCGACAAAGGATAACAGATGGAAAACACCAATATAAGGAGGGCAACTACACCCTAGAGAAAGCAAGATAGTAATATTTCAACAAACCCAAAATAAGATAAATGCTTAAACATAAAAATAACATAAAAAATAAAAGGAAGCAACAATCACTATTCCTTATATCTCTTAATATCAATGGACTCAATTCCCCAACAAAAAGACTAACCTAAACAGGACTCAGCATTTTGCTGCATACAGGAAACGCACCTCACTGTCAAAGACAAATACTACCTCAGAGTAAAAGGCTGGAAAACAATTTTCCAAGCAAATGGTCCCAGAAAACAAGCTGGAGTGCCATTCTAATATCCAATAAAATAGACATTCAACCAAAAGTCATCAAAAAAGACATGGAAGGACACTTTATACTCATCAAAGGAAAAATCTACCAGGAAGAACTCTCAATTCTGAACATCTATGCTCCAAATACAAGGGCACCCTCATTCATAATGGAAACTTTACTCAAGCTTAAAGTACACATCACACCCCACACAATAATTGTGGGTGACTTCAACATCCCACTCTCCTCAATGGACAGATCAGGGAAACACAAACTAAACAGAGACATAGTGAAACTAACAGAAATTTTGGACCAAAAGGATTTAATAGATATCTATAAAACATTTCATCCTAAATCAAAAGAATATACCTTTTTCTCAGCACCTCATGGTACCGTCTCCAAAACTGACAATATAAGTGGTCACAAAACAGATCTCAACAGATATAAGATCGAACTAATCCTATGCTTTCTATCATATCACTATGGAGTAAGGGTGCTATTCAATAGCAATAAAAACAACAGAAAAGCCACATGCACATGGAAGCTGAACAATGCTCTACCCAATGATACCTTGGTCTAGGAAGAAATAAGTAAAGAAATCAAAGACATTTTAGAATTTATTGAACATGAAAGCACAACATACCCAATGGAGGCAGTGCTAAGAGGAAAACTCATAGTCCTGAGTGCCTCCAAAAAGAAACAGGAGAGAGCATACTCTTGCAGCTTAACAGCACACCTGAAAGCTCTGGAACAGAAAGAAGCTAATACATCCAAGAGGAGTAGAAGACAGGAAATCATCAAACACAGGGCTGAAATCAACCAAGTTGAAACAAAATGAACCATACAAAGAATCAACAAAACCAGGAGATGGTTCTTTGAGAAAATCAACAAGATAGATAAACCCGTAGCCAGACTAACCAGAGGGCACAGAGACTGCATCCAAACCAACAAAATCAGAAATGAAAAGGGAGAAGTAACAACAGAAACTGTGAAAATTAAAAAAAAATCAGATCATACTACAAAAGACCATACTCAACACAACTGGAAAATCTGGAGGAAATGGACAATTTCCAAGACAGATATCAGATACCAAAATTAAATCAGGATCAAATAGACCATCTAAATTCCCATAAACCCTAAAGAAATAGAAGTGGTCATTTAAAGTCTTCCAACCAAAAAAAGCACAGGACCAGATGGTTTTAGTGCAGAATTCTATCAGACCTTCAAAGAAGACCTAACACCAATACTCTTCAAACTATTCCACAAAATAGAATCAGAAGGAACACTACCCAGCTCATTCTATGAAGCCACAATTACCCTGATACCAAAACCACACAAAGATCCAACTAAGAAAGAGAACTTCGGACCAATTTCCCTTATGAATATCTACACAAAAAGACTCAATAAAATTTTTGCCAACCGTATCCAAGAACATATCAAAATGATCATTAACCACAGTAGACTTCAATCTGGGGATGCATGGATGGTTTAATATATGGAAATCCATCAATGTAATCCACTACATAAACAAACTCAAAGAAAAAAAAACCGCATGGTCATTTCATTGGATGCTGAAAAGGCATTTGACAAAATTCAGCATCCTTTTATGCTAAAAGTCTTGGAAATAGCAGGAATTCAATGCCCATACCTAAACATAGTAAAAGCAATCTACAGCAAACCAGTAGCCAACAACAAACTAAATGGAGAGAATCTTGGAAGCAATCCCACTAAAATCAGGGACTAGACAAGGCTGCCCTCTCTCTCCATATCTTTTCAATATAGTACTTGAAGTTCTAGCTAGAGCAATTAGACAACATAAGGAAGTCAAAGGGATATAAATTGCGAAGGGAGAAGCCAAATTATCACTATTTGCCGATGATATGATAGTATACTTAAGTGACCCAAAAAACTTCATCAGAATACTCCTACAGCTGATAAACAACTTCAGCAAAGTGGCCGGATATAAAATTAACTCAAGCAAACCCATAGCCTTCCTGTACACAAAGGATAAACAGGCAGAGAAAGAAATAAGTGAAATGACACCATTTACAATACTCACAAACAATATAAAGTATCTTGGTGTGACTCTAACCAAACAAGTGAAAGATCTGTATGACAGGAACTTCAGTTCTCTTAAGAAAGAAATCAAAGAAGACCTCAGAAGATGGAAAGATCTCCCAGGCTTGTGGATTGGCAGGATTGATATAGTTAAAATGGCCATCTTGCCAAAAGCAATCTACAGATTCAATGCAATCCCCATCAAAATTCCAACTCAGTTGTTCATAGAGTTAGAAAGAGCAATTCTCAAATTCATCTGGAATAACAAAAAACCCAGGATAGAGAAAATTCTTCTCAACAGTAAAAGAACTTCTGGGGGAATCAGTATCCACACCTCAAGCAGTACTACAGGGCAATAGTGTTAAAAAGTGCATGGTATTAGTACAGTGACAGGCAGGTAGATCAATGGAATAGAATTGAAGACCCAGAAATGAACCCATATACTTATGGTCACTTGATCTTTGACAAAGGAGCTAAATACATCCAGTGGAAAAAAGATAGCATTTTCAACGCATGGTGCTGTTTCAACTGGAGGTCAGCATACAGAAAGAATGCGAATCGATTCATTCTTATCTCCTTGTACTCAGCTCAAGTCCAAGTGGATCAAGGACCTCCACATAAATCCGGACACAGTGAAACTAATAGAAAAGAAACTGGGGAAGAGCCTTGAGCACATGGGCACAGGGGAAAATTTCCTGAACAGAACACCAATAGCTTATGCTCTAAGATCAAAAATTGAGAAATGGGACCTCATAAAATTACAAATATTCTGTAAGGCAAAGGACACTGTCAATAGGACAAAACGGCAATCAACAAATTGAGAAAAGATCTTTACCAACCCCACATCCGACAGAGAGCTAATATCCAATATATACAAAGAACTCGAGAAGTTACACTCCAGAGAACCAAATAACCCTATCAAAAATGGTGTACAGAGCTAAACAAGAATTTGAGGAATACCAGATGGATCATTACACACAGTGATCTGCACATTCCCTCATCAATCATCAATTAAGGAAATGCCCTCACAGGCTTGCCCACAAACCAATCTACTTTGGATATTTTCTCAGTTGAGGTTCCTTCTTCTCAAATGATTCAACAGGTATCAAGTTGAGATTAAAAACTAGCCACAGTGAATATTAATTCCACTGGGAAGATATTTTTTTCTGGGCCAAGGCAGATTCATTTTTACATGTACATATTGCAACATATCTATTTCCCCACCATCCCTGCCAAAGGAATTTGATGTTGAAATGCATTCAAGGAGACTGTTTAACTGTTTAGAATGATTAGAATTAAAATTCTAAATGCAGTTTCAGATATCACTGGTTAAAGTGTTTAAACTGTGCAATTTTGTTAGAAAACAATGTTTTTTTTTGCTATTTTGGATATATTTTCTTAGAGTAAAGCCAAATGGGAAAAAAGTGAGAACTCATTTGAATCTTTTCAATAAAATATATTTGATCATTCCCCTTTTCCAACTCTTTCTACCCCATCTCTCTACTCAGGTGAGGAGGAATGAAGATTTACTGTTTACACTTACATTATAGTCTCCATTTAAAGAGATACTTTATTAGCCAAGTTACCTCACATATTATTATGCCAAGAACATAGAGTGAATTTTTCTCAAACTAGGATGTTTTTGAATATAACTTATTTCTTCAAGATTAACTTGTTGAAGATACCTACATTCTGTTATTATTGATAGCAAGGGATGATTATGATAAGGATTTGAAAAATGTATAGTCTTATTTTATGACAAACATAAGTTAATATGTTAAGAAACTAAGTGAAGATCTGGGTGTATGTACATCATGCTAGAAAGACACATAAAACATAAAACAACAAGAAACAAAGTCCTTTTTAAAAGAAATTAAGTGAAGGTAAGTGATTAGTATTGTATGGAGCAAACATATTCTAAAACCTTTTTTCCTTAAAAAAATGAAGCTGGCGAAGTTTGCACTTGCAATCAACTAGTGGAGTAAATAGAATAGGAGCCTTAAGTCATCTACTGCATCATCCTTGTGTTCTATATGTATTTTAAAAATTATTTCTTTTATTTTGGGAGGGTTATAATATAATTACACCATTTCTCCCTTACTTTTCATCCTTCTAATCTTTGGCTCGCTTTCAAATTCATGAATTTTATTTTTCATTTTACACACACACACACACACACACACACACACACATATATATTTTTTCCATGCCCAGGCTATATAACATGTGTATGAATATATAATACTTGTATGAATGTGTTTTCTAGGCTAACCATTTTGTATTGGAACACCAATTGGCATTCCCTTTCTCCAGAGCTTCCCTCATAGTTTGCTTCATCATGTGTATTGATGTCTTTATGTTTAAGTGGTCATGTTGGTGAGCTAGTATTAAATTTGAATTGCAATGAAAAATGGGCTGATAATTCAGCTAGAACAACACAAACAAAAAATATGTCCTTTCTCTGCTTCATGGTTTGGTTCTTCTACCACATACATTCTATGACTAGAAAATTTAAATGACCTTTAGTTTCTACGTCTATAAAATGTGAGTTTAACTATCCCTCTGATGTGAGGTATCCAACAGAGAAAAGTATTCAGACAAGGGTTTAACTAAAAAAAGTCTTTATTAGTCTTCCAGAAACTACACTGGTTATTCAGAATCACAGTGTAGCCCCAAGCCTTTCTCAGGGTGAGCTTTTAATCACAAAACATATATTCTGGGTTGACATACTTCAATTAACAAGAACAGTTTCCCAGAAGTGGAACTATAGAAGCAGAAAAGCAAGGTTAGTACATTTAGAGACTTTCCTGGATTTACATTAACTTTGATGGGCTAGGCCTTTGTTTTCATTTGGCAGTTGGTGCTGTCTGTGTGCTGGGTGTTATGGTCTGAATGGTAATTCCATCACGGAGTCAGTTGTGCTAAGGTCTGGGTTCTTACTAAGGTCTGGAGCACCTTCTATTACATTTTGTGGACACCTTTACTCAAAAGAAAAAAAACAATCAAATACTATTCTATAACTTTATAACTTTCTTGGTATTTCATGGTTAACATTAATGGAAAATATAAAGAAACTTTCTTTTTTCCTTCCTTCCTTCCTTCCTTCCTTCCTTCCTTCCTTCCTTCCTTTCTTTCTTTCTTTCTTTCTTTCTTTCTTTCTTTTTGATACAGGGTTTCTCTGTGTATCCTTGGCTATGCTGGAACTCACTCTGTAGACCAGGCTGGCCTCGAACTCACAGAGATCCACCTGTCTCTGCCTCCTAAGTACTGGGATTAAAGACATGATCCACCACTGCCTCGTGAGAAAGAAACTTTTGAACAACATGAAGTTAAACAAGAATATGTTCTTTTTATTTATTAAATAGTTATCTGCAAGATTTAAGCTTTTGTCTGGAAGAGTTGGGACTAGAAACTTTGAACAGTTTCTTGATTTCAGATGAAGCCAAGACCTAGATATTAATTCTAATTTCAAAAAGATAGCACACTGAAGGTTTTAAAGCTTTAAGGAAAATTGGCCTCTTAACCTCTATTGTGTAGTAATGTGAACTTATTTGCCTGTTGGCCATGTTTTCTGGGGTACCCTGGGTGTAAAATAACTCTCATCTTGTTCCCCAGGAAGTCTACTATCCTTTGTGACTCATTTTGGACTCTCTTACATAGCATGATGTGTGGGGGTGTGTGCTCCATATAGGCCTAATAATTTCAATGGTTTGGCCAAAGCCTTCCCTGATAATATCCCCTCTCCCTGGTTGCTATGGTATAGTCCATGAACTCAACCGGAGAGCCACAGGGACTTTCAGTTGAAATAGCAGCCATCACGGGGAAAGGCAGTCAAACACCAAAGACCAGAAAGAGGTAAGGAACCAAGGACTTTGTATGTGAATGTAAACTTGATCAGCTGTTGTCCAGGTTTAGAACACTGGATTTCTATGTGGATATGAAACAAAACTTCAAGGGGAAGAACCTCTCCCTAGTTTGGCTGGTAAAGTAAATATGTGAGTACTTCTGGTGAGTCCATTTGTGGATCATGGTTTTTATTTTGCTTGCTTAATATGTACATTAATCTTTTATTTTAGTAAAGGAAATTCCACTAGTTCAAAGTCATTCTTAATGTATGTTTAAGGAAACTGGTCCTTTCTCTTACAGGCCCTAGAAGCGCTTTTACCCTCAACAAGGAATAGCAAGAATAGTCACAAAGACCCACCACAGCTCTTGAAGAGCTCCTCACACCCTGTCCTTGAGGCAGGTCCATATGTTATACACAGTTCTCTGTCTTTTCTTTTCCATTCCAGATACCACCAACATGCCTAAGAGTAAGAAAAGCGTATCCAAAAAGGACTCCACTCCGTCTGAAAATGAAAATGGTGTCCAAAAACCAGAAACATCAA